>BPVZ01000056.1:864201-884709 GCA_020521535.1 Rubroshorea leprosula | reverse complement strand
TATGTGAAAATAATATATTAGATTTTAAGTATATCATGGTCGTTTAAAAATTTAAAATTTTAAATAAATAATCTAAAATTTAAATATTAAAACATATAAATAGAAATTAAAGATTAAAAAGGATACTAATATCTAGGTCTTCCGAGCAATGCCTAAGAATATATAATATTTTCTTATATAAAATTCGACACCAAGTACATTTGTCAAAATAACATTAACCATAAAAAAAAAAAAAAACTATTTTGTAGTGGGAAACTAAGAATCTTTAACATTAAACTATTAAGATTAAAAAATCGTGAATAAATAGGAAAAAGAGTTGTATAATTTAAACAGTACCCTGTTACCTAGTAATTATTAATCAAATACAATCTGCCCTTTGAAATAGGATTACTAACACAGATAGAATCCTTAAATCTGTTAACTTAAGTAGGAAGGTATGGAAAAAATTATTAAAAAAAGATAATTTGCTACCCAAATAAAAAGTAAAGATAAATTTTCACTTCATAAAAAAGTAAGAATAAATTTATTAACAAAATAAAAATAAATTATTTTATAAATTATTAATTAAGACAATTACTTATTATTTCACACATAACATAATTACATGACAAAAATTCATTTACTACCAAAGTAATTTGTAATGAAAAGTTGACTTATAATAATGTTATATATTAACATATTAATAATTTATTTTAATTAATATTTTAAAGATAAATTTTGATTATTTTTTTCTTAATTTTTTAATTTCCGATAATTATATTAAATATGAAATAATTCAGAATCAACTTACATCGAATTTCATTTAAAAAAATATTTTTTAATATTTATTTTTTATTTATAAAACTCAAATTTATAATTTTATTTAAAAAAATCGATCACACTCGAAGGAAGAAAATCTGTTTTTATCTTTTTATTTTACAATTTACGGACAAATTTGGGGTTATTGCGTTTTTAATAAATAATAAATTTACCTTTTTTTCTCCTTCCTAATTTTCTACGACGTATAAAAGACTCAGAAGCTCACCTCCTCTTCTTCATTCCTTCTGCGCTCTAGGGTTTCTGTTTACCTCGTAAATTCCCTACTTATTCATCGATTCTTCCAATCTTTTCAACACCTTTGAGGTAATTGTTTTACTGATTCTGAATTCTAATTTCTAGTGTATAGATTTTTGGAAGAGTAAGGTTTTGATTTCCTTCTCATTTAGGGTTTCAGTAAGCTGTTGATTGGATGGGGGTAATCGGATCAGGAGCCGTCTGATCTCTTGTTCTTGCTGTCACTGCTGGTAATCTGGGGCGGTGGTCCCCTTTGTATGGAAACTCGGAGCCGGAAGCGGGCGGAGGCCTCCTCAACTGCCCCTTCTTCTTCATCGGGTCCCATCACTCGCTCCCACAAGCGCGCCCGTCTCTTCTCCTCTCCCGCTGTCAGTTCCCCTCCCGTCCGTTCCCGCTCTTCTCGTGCCGCAGCTGCAATGGACCCGACAAATAATGAATCCTCCTCTGGTTCTCGTCGTGATCGTCGCTCCAACAAAAGTAATCAGAATCAGAATACCAGTGATAATCCTAATCCGTCCTCTGATAAAGGTAAGGAAAAGGAACTCGATCCCAGGATTCGAGAGAGAGATAGAGATAACGCCAATAGCAATAATCACCCCGAGCGCAGTTTGGGGTTGAATATGGATGGCTCTGGAGGTGATGAAGATGATAATGACAGTGAGGGTGGAGTGGGGATTTTCCACCAGAATCTGTCGACGTCAGCAAGCAGCGCCCTTCAAGGGCTATTAAGGAAGCTGGGTGCTGGATTGGATGATTTGTTGCCGTCTTCGGCATTATCATCTTCCCACCTGAGTGGGAGGCTGAAGAAAATTCTTTCTGGGCTGCGAGCAGATGGAGAGGAAGGTAAGCAAGTGGAGGCATTGACGCAGCTCTGTGAAATGCTGTCGATTGGGACTGAGGAATCACTAAGCACCTTCTCTGTTGATTCCTTTGTTCCTGTGCTTGTGGGATTGCTTAACCATGAAAGTAATCCGGATATAATGCTTCTAGCTGCAAGGGCACTCACTCATTTGTGTGACGTGCTTCCGTCTTCTTGTGCTGCTGTTGTTCACTATGGTGCTGTTTCTTGCTTTTGTGCGAGGCTGCTAACTATAGAGTATATGGACTTGGCCGAGCAGGTTAGGCTTGGTTTTATTTCAATTAAGTTGATTCGTTGGATGTTAGAAATTGAACTTCTTTCAGTTGAGTCATTGTTAATCTTGCAAAAAGTTAGGTGCAGTTCTAAGCACATTTTCGATACACATTAGTTTTGTTGTACATGTAGCAATATTAGGATAAATCTGCTTTCATTGGCAACTAGACATGCTTGTGAAGCTAACTTGTAAATTGATCAGTGTTACGTTTTTTGCTTGTAGCAATTGATATATTTGTATTTGATTGTTGATACTTCGTGCATGGATTAACTAACCTGGGTCCTAAATTGATGTTTGATATGGTGGAAACAGTGTCTGCAAGCTTTGAAGAAGATATCTCAGGAACATCCAACTGCCTGTTTGAGAGCAGGTGCTCTTATGGCAGTGCTTCCCTATCTTGATTTCTTCCCAACTGGAGTACAGGTAAGGAATTTTGTGAAAATTTTCAAATTGCCATAATTAATATATGCCATAAGTAGTGAAGAACACCATCTAGCCAATTTGATCCTTATCAAATTTCAATCGAGTTCTATTTACTACTGTCTTCCAGCGGGTGGCGTTATCTACTGCTGCAAATATGTGCAAGAAACTCCCGTCAGATGCAGCTGATTATGTCATGGAAGCTGTACCACTATTGACAAACCTTCTTCAGTATCATGATTCAAAGGTAACTTCACCATCCATCCTATGAACAGTTTGGGAAATCCCAGTCCTTGTCAGCAAATGCAATAGAGTGACCATACCAACATAAAAAGATTAAATATGAAGTATAGAACTGATTTAGAACATTGTTAAATTGGTTTTGGGTTCACCAAACATGTACATAGGTCCATAAAATAAATGTTTTATTAGTCTAGTTTCTTCGTAATCATCCCACTTTGTTCTATTTGTAGGTCTTGGAACATGCTTCCGTTTGTTTGACCCGCATTGCTGAAGCATTTGCATCATCACCAGATAAATTAGATAAGCTCTGCAATCATGGTTTGGTTACTCAAGCTGCAACTCTAATTTCTACCAGTAATTCAGGTGGTGGACAAGCGTCTCTTAGCACGCCAACTTACACGGTAACTGCCACTGGTGCATTCTCTTTGCTAATATTTTGGAAAGTTGCCAACTTAGGCATTTTAACATTCTGCATGCATTCAGGGCTTAATTCGACTGCTTTCCACCTGTGCAAGTGGATCCCCACTTGGAGCTAAAACTCTGCTTCTGCTTGGGATCAGTGGTATTCTTAAAGATATTTTATCAGGTTCTGGTGTTTCTGCTAATTCATCTGTTCCTCTAGCTTTGAGTAGACCAGCAGATCAGGTAGTGTTTTCTTTCGGATCTTGATAGTAGGATGGTACCTCTCATTGCTTAATATGTATTTGTCCTGAAAAGTGACATTAGTGGAAAGGCATTGCCTAGCAAAGCAGTTTGCAGTATTAGCAACTATAGTAGAGAAGTCGTTTCATCTCTTGGACTCTAATAATATACAAACCAGTCTTAGTATTCTACAAATTGAGAAGTATAAAACATGACTTGTATAATTACCTTCAAACGTCAATTCCCAGCTGTAATATTTGAAAGTATACCATTTCTGGAAATAATAATATCTATGGATGTGCTGATCGTAGATTTCCTTATACTTTTGTTTGGTTGTGGTGCATGTGTTGCAATAGTTTGCTCTTATGATTGTTATGCAATGTGTTGAGAATATATTGGGTAGCCATGCAACTGGATGTGGATGGCGCATTCTAGATTAGAGTAATTCCTGCTGCCATTAAGTGAGTGGTTGTTGGAATCTGTTGTCTGTGGTGTTCCTTACAGTTATTATTGCTAGCATTGCTCATTTGGGGTAATTTTTATTAATTATTTGGTTGTACCCTTCATCTATCCTAACTCATGGGCATATTGCTTTTTATGTGTATAGCTATATTTTTTGAATGAATTTAATTCTCATGTCACAATGCAGATTTTTGAGATTGTCAACCTTGCAAATGAGCTTCTTCCCCCATTGCCACAAGGAACCATCTCCCTTCCTGTCAGCTCCAGTATGTTTGTGAAAGGTCCTGTACCGAAAAAATCCCCTGGTAGCAGTACTGGAAAACAAGAAGACACAAATGGAAATGCTCCTGAGATTTCAGCTCGTGAGAAACTGTTGAGTGATCAGCCTGAGCTCTTGCGGCAGTTTGGGATGGATCTGCTTCCTGTTCTAATACAGGTAAGCTTGCTTATTTAGGTGACTAAAATTTTTTGCTTCCACTTGCTTTAATCTGTAACTAACAGCATGTTTGGGTTAAGGGGAATCGAGGGAGGGGAGGGGAAAAATTCTTTATTTGGTTATTAAAAAATTTGGAGTGGAGGGCAGGGGAGGGAAAAAATTTCTTTTAGGTTTTCTTTTAATTTAGTTATTTATCCAAATGAGGGGAAGGGAGGGCAGGGGAATGGAAGGGTATAATTCCTCTCCATTCCCCTCAACAATCAACCCAAACATAGGGTTAAGCTTTCTGTCTTTCTGTCAAGCAGATATATGGTTCCAGCGTCAATAGCCCAGTTCGGCACAAATGTCTCTCTGTTATCGGTAAATTAATGTATTTCAGCACTGCAGAGATGATACAGTCTTTGTTAAGCATGACAAACATATCAAGGTATCTAATTTGTTTGGGGTAGAATTATTTTTGCATTCATCCTATGATTAGTGCCTACAGGAACTTACCATAGTTGTTTGTTTTTAGTTTCTTAGCTGGTGTTTTAGCATGGAAAGACCCACATGTCTTGGTTCCAGCCCTCCAAATTGCTGAGATTCTTATGGAAAAGCTTCCTGGAACATTCTCAAAAATGTTTGTTAGAGAGGGTGTGGTTCATGCTGTAGACCAACTTGTATTAGTTGGCAATCCAACTGCTCAAGCATCCTCCGTTGATAAGGATAATGATTGTATAACCGGAACATCATCACGTTCTAGGCGTTATAGGCGACGAAGTGGTAACTCTAATCCTGAAGGTGGTTCCATGGAAGAGTCTAAAAATCCAGTCTCTGTGAATGTTGGCTCTCCTCCAAGTTCAGTAGAAATTCCTACTGTCAATTCAAATCTTCGTACAACGGTAAGTTCATGTGCTAAAGCATTCAAGGACAAGTATTACCCTTCTGATTCAGGCGCTATTGAAGTTGGAGTTACAGATGATCTGTTACTCTTAAAGGATCTTTGCATGAAATTAAATAATGGTATTGATGATCAAAAAACTAAAGTTAAGGGAAAATCTAAAACCTCTGGTTCTCAATTTGTTGAGCTCTCTGCTAGCAAGGAAGACTACTTGATTGAGCTGATATTGGAGATACTAGCAGAACTAAGCAAAGGGGATGGTGTATCTACTTTTGAGTTCATTGGTAGTGGGGTTGTTGCTGCTTTGTTAAATTATTTTTCTTGTAGTTGCTTCTCCAAGGAAAGAATTTCGGAAACCAATCTGCCAAAGCTCCGCCAACAAGCACTTAAAAGATTTAAATCATTTATTGAGATTGCACTACCTTCCAGCGTGGATGAAGGGAGTGTGGCTCGTCTGACTGTCTTAGTTCAGAAGCTTCAAAATGCTCTGTCTTCTTTAGAGCGTTTCCCTGTTGTTTTAAGCCATTCTTCTAGGTCATCACTGGGGGGTGCACGGCTCTCTTCTGGATTAAGCGCATTATCTCAGCCATTTAAGTTGCGCCTCTGTAGAGCCCAAGGAGAAAAATCTCTTCGAGATTATTCATCCAATATAGTGCTTATTGATCCATTAGCAAGTTTGGCAGCTGTTGAAGAGTTCCTTTGGCCACGGGTTCAGCGGAGTGACTCTGGTCTGAAATCCTCTGCATCTGTGGGAAATTCTGAATCTGGAACTACACCTAGTGGAGCTGGTGCTTCATCCCAATCTGTGTCAACTACTCGTCGTCATTCTTCAAGATCCAGATCATCTGTTAATATAGGAGATGCTGCCAAAAAGGAACAGTTGCAGGATAAAAGTACTAGTTCTTCAAAGGGAAAAGGTAAAGCTGTCTTGAAAGCAGCCCAAGAGGAGTCAAGAGGACCTCAAACAAGAAATGCTGCTCGCAGAAGAGCTGCACTTGATAAAGATGCGCAAATGAAATCAGTGAATGGTGACTCTACTTCTGAGGTATGAAATCACTCATTCACATGAGCAGAGTATATAGTTACAATACAATTCCTTAGTGCATTGGATTTGCTAATGCAGAGTCATTCTTTTTTGTGTATTAAGCTATTAACTTAAGACAAATGAAAAATTTTTATGCTAATTATATATTGGGATACATGATGTTAGTTCATGATTGTTGGTTAATAAAACATTCCTAGTGGATTGGAGGTTGCTTCATACTTTAAGCTTCACAGTGTTGCCTCTTTCCATCCTAAATTATTTCCTGTTTAGTGATCATCTTTTGTTCCTTGCATTTTTATTCATAGGATGAAGAATTGGATATGTCTCCTGTTGAGATTGATGATGCATTGGTGATTGAAGATGATGATATCTCTGATGATGAAGATGGTGATCATGATGATGTAAGTTATCTTTGCCTCTGGTATTTTTTTGCTTTCTCCACAAAGATCTGTGTTATGTATCTGCACTTGTTATGTGTGATGGCCACTATATCCCTGTGTAGTTTTGCTGTCCATATACCGGTCTTCATATATTCATTGGCATGATATAATGAAATTTTCTTCTCTGATTGATGAGTAATGAAAAGTCTCCTAAAGGAGTAAAATAGTCTGTTGAAAGTTGATTGATTTGAAGAACTCAGCTTATGATGTCATTATGAAAAGTAATTCTGTTAAATATGAGTAATGCCAAAAACTGAAAAGCTAGTGTGTTACTTGGAGTTCATTCTAATAATTGTTTCTGTTGTACAACTTTGTTTTCTAGGTGCTGAGGGATGATTCCCTTCCCATTTGCATGTCCGAAAAAGTACATGATGTGAAATTGGGAGATTCAGCTGAAGATGGTGCAGCTGTCTCAGCCACAAGTGATAGCCAAACAAATGCAGCATCTGGATCTAGTAGCAGAGCTGCTACAGCTAGAGGTTCAGATTCTGTTGATTTTAGGAGTGGCAATTCCTATGGTTCAAGGGGTGCAATGTCATTTGCTGCTGCTGCTATGGCTGGGCTTGGTTCTGCCAATGGTAGAGGTATCAGGGGAGGAAGAGATCGACAAGGGCGTCCCTTGTTTGGTAGTTCTAATGAGCCTCCAAAATTGATCTTTACTGCAGGTGGGAAGCAGCTTAACAAGCATTTGACCATCTATCAGGCCATTCAGCGACAGCTTGTTCTTGATGATGAGGATGAAGAGAGGTATGGTGGTAGTGATTTTATTTCTAGTGACGGGAGCAGGCTTTGGAGTGATATCTACACTATTACATACCAAAAGGCAGACAGCCAAGCTGACCGAACATCTGTTGGAGGATCAAGTTCTACTAAATCTACTAAATCTGGCTCATCCAATTCCAACTCTGAAGTCCAAACTCAAAGAATATCGCTTTTAGATAGCATTTTGCAAGGGGAACTTCCTTGTGATCTTGAAAAATCAAACCCTACCTACAATATCTTGGCATTGTTGCGTGTGTTAGAGGGTTTGAACCAGCTTGCTCCTCGTTTAAGAGCCCAGATAATATCTGACAGTTTTGCTGAGGGAAAAATACTAAGTTTAGATGAGTTGAGTACAACTGGTGCCAGAGTTACTTCTGAGGAGTTTGTTAACAGTAAGCTAACACCAAAATTAGCTCGCCAGATTCAGGATGCTCTTGCTCTCTGCAGTGGGAGTCTCCCTTCCTGGTGCTACCAGTTGACAAAAGCATGCCCCTTCTTGTTTCCTTTTGAGACACGAAGACAGTACTTTTATTCAACTGCCTTTGGGTTGTCTCGTGCACTGTATCGTCTCCAGCAGCAGCAGGGTGCTGATGGCCATGGATTAGCAAATGAAAGAGAGGTGAGGGTTGGAAGATTACAGCGCCAGAAAGTTCGTGTTTCCCGTAATCGTATATTAGATTCTGCTGCAAAAGTAATGGAGATGTACTCTAGCCAAAAAGCTGTACTTGAAGTAGAATATTTTGGAGAAGTTGGAACTGGGTTGGGTCCAACTTTAGAATTCTATACACTTTTAAGTCATGACTTGCAAAAAGTTGGACTTGGAATGTGGAGATCAAATTCTACATCTGAAAAACATTCCATGGAAATTGATGGAGATGAAGACAAAAATGGAAAGGCTGCTAGTTCTGCTACTAATGATGGAGAGATGGTCCAAGCTCCTCTTGGGTTGTTTCCTCAACCGTGGCCACCAAAGGCTGATGCTTCTGAAGGAAGCTCTTTTTATAAAGTGATTGAGTATTTCCGGCTTGTTGGGCGTGTCATGGCGAAAGCTCTTCAAGATGGACGGCTTTTGGACCTGCCTCTGTCAACAGCCTTCTATAAACTTGTTCTTGGTCAGGTAAGTTCATTGCTTTGTAGAATCATTGTTAGACTGTACCTGCTATGGTGATATATTATATCTCCTGTGTTTAATGCTTAAGTTTCTTATGCACTACAGGAGCTAGATTTGCATGATATTTTGTCTTTTGATGTGGAATTTGGGAAGATTTTGCAAGAACTAAATCTTCTTGTTTGCCGAAAGCAATATCTAGAATCATTGGATGGTGACAATTGTAATGCAATATCTGAACTACATTTTCGTGGGGCCCCACTTGAGGATCTTTGTCTGGACTTTACACTTCCAGGTTATCCAGACTATGTTTTGAAACCAGGAGATGAAACTGTAACCTCTAACTTCTTTCTGTTTTTCTCATTATTATTTGTACAGTTGGAGCAGGTCTGACTTTTTGTCAAATTCTGAACTTACAGGTTGATATCTACAATGTAGAGGAGTACATATCCTTGGTGGTTGATGCAAATGTCAAGACAGGAATCATGCGGCAAATGGAAGCTTTTAGGGCAGGATTCAATCAGGTCAAGTTTTTTGTATCTAGTTGTGTTCAAGTTGATAACTGCTGCTTTTAATACATTTCCTTTTATTGTTTTATTTTTAGTTTCTTCTTTTTGGATATACTTTTTCCTATTATTTGCTTGAATTTGCAGAACTTACTCTTGTCCTGATCATGACAATCAGGTTTTTGACATTACATCTCTCCAAATATTTACCCCTCAAGAATTGGATTATTTGCTTTGTGGACGTAGAGAGTTGTGGGAGGTAATGTGCTGCCTAACTCAAGTGACTAACCTGTGTTGGCTGTAATTGTGGTTTTAATTGGATTTCTAACCTTGCAGGCTGAGACACTGGCTGATCATATAAAATTTGATCATGGATACACTGCCAAGAGCCCTGCAATTCTAAATGTATGCTTTTTTGCCAGACTTCCATTTAAGTATTCTGAAAATAAACTTCTTATTTATCCATAGTAATGGTGATTAATCATGCATTGTTTCTTTAGTTACTTGAGATAATGGGAGAATTTACACCAGAGCAGCAGCGGGCATTCTGCCAATTTGTCACTGGAGCACCTAGGCTCCCACCTGGTGGTTTGGCAGTGCTGAATCCAAAATTGACCATTGTGAGAAAGGTAATGTGTTGAGTATTGCCTCTTGAGGTTGTGATTCTTCTATTACATTGAGTAATTTTTTTTTGGCCACCTATTACTTTTGTTGTTTAACATGGACGTATAAATCAAAATATGCAAGAACAATCCTATTTAGTGTGTTTTTGCTTCTGTTGATGGGGTCTTGTGAGTGTTCATTATTCTAATGCTTACTATTTATCTGAATGCAGCATTCTTCTACTGCAAGTAACCCAGCTTCCAATTCAAATGGACCTTCAGAGTCAGCAGACGAGGACTTGCCTAGTGTAATGACTTGTGCTAATTATTTGAAGCTTCCTCCTTATTCCACCAAGGTAATTGGTTGGATAACTAGTTTTTGCTTTACCCTCCACTGCTAGTCTTCCCTCACTAATGATTGCTGCTTTGAAAACAGGAAATTATGTACAAGAAACTACTTTATGCAATCAGTGAAGGGCAGGGATCTTTTGATTTATCATGAGTTGTCGAGACTAACCAATTGGCCAGGGTATATTATAAAACAAGACACACTGAGGGTCAATTCTTTTAGCTGGGATTGATTTTGATGTTTGGAAGTAGCATCTTTTTGCTTAAATAATGGCTCTTCACTGCCTTTAATGTCGGTATCGTATCATTTTCAAGGTAAGTGTTCCTATAAGTGATAACCCAGTTTTTGGATTTTGCCAATGGTTTTCCGGTTTTGTTACATACAGTTTTTCTGAGGTACTTTAGGACATCATCTTAAATTCTTAATATCAGGAGGATGGTTACAATTCTTATCAGGTTAAGCTTGGCTGCGTTGGGAGATTTGGAGGTGGGATTTTGAAGTTTTGTTGCAGCTTCTGCTAGCGCTTTTGTATATACATAGGAATTTTGTTTCTTTTTGTTCGACAATTTATTGCTTGGAATATACAATATATGGCGTAAATGTTGAAGGGGAAATGAATAATAAAGAAAATATTTATGTTGTTTTAATTCTTTATTTTTAAGTCTTAGAGTATGTTGTATAAATTTTCGTTTATTGTAAGCTAATGCATGTTTTAAAAATTTCTTTTAATGGAAGATATTCTACATTACTTCCTTTAGTTAGATTTAGTTATCTTAATTTAATTTATAAATAAGATACTTTCATATAATAAATAAATAATAATTAAAATTTTTATTTTTTTATTTATTATTTTTATTGAATGTTTTTACTTAAATTAAATTTTGTTTAATTGTTGCTATATAAAATTAAGTTAATTTATATATAAATTGGGGGATTAAAGCAATTTAAAAAGAAAAAAAAAATCGGAGGCAGTATTCATTGTAGACTCAACTCAATAAATTATTAACTAAATCATGCTATTGAAATTGAGCAACTCTTTTGGAGGCTTTTAACTATTTGTTGTATTAACTATTTGTTTTAGAAGAGGAGAAAATAATTAAAAATTATAGTATATTTGATTTAAAAAAAGTGAAAAAGAAGAGAAGATGTTTTTATTAATTAAATTATAATATTTTCAAATATTACAATTTGATCGGACAATTAATAATTTAGCCAGAGATTCGTTTAGAGGGTAACTAAGAAAATTTTTACATTCATTTGGTAAAGACAACAAGTACATCCTGTTTCGTGTGTTATGGTTCGGTGAAGCCAACTGTTCAATACACAACAAACTGAACAGAAAATCAGTGTGAATAGATTGTCTTTTCAAGCTCAAAACTCTCTTGTTTCTTTCTTCCTTTTTTATTTTTGTTTTTTGATAAATAGCTGTAAACTCTCTTACAGGATCAAGGAGTGATGGTTCTTCACTTCTTCTTCTTCTTCTTTTTCTTCTAACAAGTACAAATTTTAGGGAATAGAGGAATTTAAACCGGTATCATGTTAGCGGAAGTGTACCTTTAAAACTAACTATTAATTAGTTGGCCCACAAGTGTAGGGGTGGATCTTCACTTCTTCTTAACACACTTGACTTGGATGGCCAACTTCTTTTTGACATTTGGGTCTGGGCAGGACATTTTCTTCTTTAAATGTGCTGTCTCCGCCTTGGGGACCATGCAGCTAGTTTTCCCAAGACAATACTGCTTAATGTCAAGACAGAAGATCAATGACATGATACACTCATTTTTGGAAATGATGATGATGATGATGATGATGATGACTGTTTAGGGAACAAGAATTACCTTTTCAACAACCTCCTTGGCAGCTGGAGTGGTGCAATTTCCAGAGAAGAAGGTTCCACAGGAACCCCAAGGATCGCCATAGTCTGCAAACTCTACGGTGCCGATCTCTTTGTGGTCTGGACAAGTCAAGTAAGCACCTGGTTTTGCATCCTCCACGGTGACAATGCTACCCTTTTTCGAAAATAACTTTACTGGTGGTGGATAGTTTTCAGATACGTGGCTGCAGATTGTATCTCTATCCACAACCAGGAACTCAACCTTCGTGATGTTGGTACCTTGCTCCTCCTCTAATACAACAATGAGGTTGTCTTTTGGCTTCATGTAGGATCTTGGGATATGATACCTGAAATCAATATGAATGTTCATAGCAGTAAGAACGTTGCTTTGCATCTTCAAGGATGAGATTTCTTTTTCTTTAAAAGGGCAAAAAATGATTATACATACTCGGATTGAGTAGGCTGTAGAAGAGGAGAAAGGTAAGACGTCCAATATCGTCCAATGCTTTTACCATTAATCCAGACCATACCCTTCCCCATTCCAATCATCCGAATGGCAACAGGGTTGTCTCCTTCAGGGGCGTCAAAATGTGCCTGCAAGAGGGTAATTCAATTGTTGGAGAGAATTCCAGGCATCCAATATACAGGTTCTTAAGCATTCTCGAAATATTTACTAGGATTACCTTGTACCATGTTAGAGCATCTGCCTGAGTAGCTGGAGCCTTTTTCCACTTTACCTTTTCTGACCCTTCTTTTGTGTAGATCTTCTTCTGTTCTCCTTTCAATCCAACTAGATGTCCCCAACCATTGACTGTCAAGTCAAGTGTTCCAGTGTTCAGACCAAGAATTGTAACAGAACGAGGCCCAGCAAATCGGCGCTCCAGGTAGGGTCCGCTATCCTTTACTCGTAAAGAAAATCTCATCAGCTTCTCTTCTAAGATTGATCACAGTAAAGTCATGTTTGTGTTACACACACTCCTTACCGCTAGTCCCACTAAATAGGCCAAGATGATTATATGGTTGGTTCCTGCCTGCAAGGGTGCACGTTTCTGGAGGACAAAGCTCTTCTCAATTTTGCTCCCATGTGCAGATCCTGAAGACCATCGCCAAATCAGTTAATAACTATAAACGGATAAACCTCTTCTAAGAGCAATATAAATAAGTTACCAGAAATCAAGTGTGTCAACAAGAAGTATGCAGCTATCACACTTACCTACATATTCACCATTTACAAAACAAAGCAATCCATGGCCAAGACTTGCAATCCGTATAACTGGATGAAGACCTTTCTTCATTGGTAAGTCATGTTGTTGCAATTCAATACTGCAGTTTGAAGAATTGCATAAACACATCAAGTCTTGGCCTTGTCGAGGAGGACCGTACACCAACGCCTTTCAAATAATAGGTTAGACTGAAATGGTTTTCCAAAAAAATGTTCTAGTAATACTTACTGTGTTGAGTACCATGCATAGTCTGTGGTATCTTTAGTCAAGCTGTAGAGCTCAAATGGTTCTTTTGACATTAATGGAAACTGGCTTGGAAGTTTTTGTTTGTTAATCTTCCAGTCTAGATTTTTGTTTGCAATCTCAGATCTTATAAAGTTTCTTGCATTATGTTGTGCAACGATCTGTGTCATATCATCAAGAGAGAGAAATTTAGTCACATGAACCTTCCGTTTCTTTTGATAATCTTTATGCTAATAATAGAGACAAGAAAAAGGATTAGGAGCTACTGTTTGAGTATTGTAAACTGCGGTCTTGCAGTCTGAGAGGATGCTAATGGAACGAGGGGGCAGCAAATACTCATGACCCCTGAAAGTGACAGTTTGCTCTTTCTTACTGGCATTGTTTGCCAAGAAAGCAGCACAATCAGCACCATACTCCCAGACACGAGCCTGCATTGCCATGCAATTAACTATCAGTAATTGTAGCCACTTTCTACTCCATTTCCACTCTATTAGTCTGTTTAAATGTTTACCTCAGTATCTGGACCCAACTTTTGGACGGAGGGATTTCCCCAAAGTAGAGCCTTCTTGGACAACTTTATTGCCCTATGCAAGTCACTGAGATGACCCCATTTTGGCTCCCTTGGTAAACCTACAGAAATAAAAGCAAGTCCCATTAGATGTCTAGGAAACCATAGAATGATCATCAGATAGAAGGATTTTGAATCTTTACCATATTCATCAACAGGCGCTTCATCATAGTAGCGAGTTGATGTGAAGGATGAGCTTGTCCTACCAAAATTTGTGCCACCATGGTACTGCAAATAGGAAAGATAAGTGAGCTAATCGACCTAAAACGGGAACCAATACTGATTTAGGTAAAGAGATTGGATTTGAGGGGAACAATCAAGTATCTTCCTACCATATAGTAGTTGTTCATACTTCCACCTTTGGAAAAGAAGCGAGCAACAGAATATGCAATATCTTCTGCAGCTCTTTGAGATGGTGGATCACCAAAAACTCTAAACCTGTAAATTGTGCAATCCAACAGAATTAGTGTATAGAAAGGAAAGATCTGTAGATTCCACTCCCTCCTTCCACTCTCTTACCTCTTCATCTTTGATCTTTCTAATGTTGCCACTCAAACTGATAACTGTTAGATACTTACTGTGCAGTCCAGTTCTCTGTCCATAATGAAGGCTTGTTGGGTTTGTTTGGACCTGTGAAAGTATCTCCACAATGCCTTCCATTGCATGTATTGATCTACACGATGAAGAAAGCCTTCATAGTCATGCAATGCAACAATAAACACAGGTTTCCTTCTTTTCATGTATTTAGGAGGAGTTTCCACAAAAATGATGTATATTAGCTAAAGAGCTTATGGACATACAATGGGACCAGGAGCATCCTTCTGCTTGCACATAATCCAAGGAACACCTGCATTCAACCCAAGAGCCAAATTTCCTGCCCATTGAATATATTTGGTTCCTGACTCTTTGAATGCAACTTGGATGGTGTTGTACTCATTTTCAATCTGCATTGTGAAGTATCATGTTTTTATACCAAAGTAAATCTTAAAGTAAAAGAGATGAGAGATAGGCTTTAATTAGGAGAATGATGAGGATTGCACCAACCTGTGCTAAGATAATGGGGCCTCCTTGTGGAGCTAACAACTTCTCTTCCTTCATTTTGTCAATTACAAACCTAACATACTTTTCCATGTGTTGCTGCCACGCCAAAGGCCAAAGTTGATTCAAACAAGCAACTTGAATTATTTATTTGAAGAAATGATCTACATTACGTAGGGATGGGATGGACTATGGAGGAAATTAGAACAGTCACCTTGAATGGCTCGTTATCAGTTCTGAAAGTGATGTTTGTTACCTCTCTTAGCCAATATGGAAAACCCCTGAATTCATTATTCAAATTAAAAACCAACATTATCACAGGGAAATTTTGATGGGAGGATTGACAATAAACAGGAAGACTGAGAAAAAAGAGAAAGCAACTCTACCCGTGGCTCCATTCAGCCTGGATGAATGGCCCAACCCTGAGGACAGCATACATGCCTTGCTCCCCAATCATCTTGATGAACTTCACCAAGTCATAATTCCCATCAAAAACGTACTGCAAGTTCCAACAGAAAACAAAATCCTATAAATTACAGTCCTCGAAACTGGACAAACTAACTCTACGCCATAAGCAAACATGTCTCCAAACCAACGTCGTACCTTGCCTTGCTTCGGTTCATGAGCGTTCCAGAAAACGTAAGTCTGAATCGTGTTCAAACCTCCTTCCTTAGCCATTGAAAGGAGTTTACCCCACATCTGAAAATCAATTCAAAACACACCAATTAGCTCTAATGACCAATTCACCACAAACAGAGAAAAAGGTCGGATGGGTAAATTTCATTGACTCGGTTCGCACATACATCTTGCGTGCTGCGAGTGTAATGGATGGAACCGGATAAAATAAGCTCTCTTTTCCCATTGATGATCAACGACCTGGCATCGTACGTCACCGCCTCCGGTGAACTCCTTTTACCATCTGCATTGATTGAGAAAGAACACAAAAGGCTGAAGATTGTTATGAGAAGTGTTATTTTCCTAGGAAAGAACATGGTTGCTTCACAGTAAGATCTCGATGCTGGTGGGTTCTGTGTAATATTGGCTGTGTATTAATAGGAGAGAAGAACGGCGAAAGCAGAGGAAGTTGAGACCAAAACAAGGAAAGTTCTTCCTTGGAGAGGAGGAAGCCAACATGGACGAAGAAGAAATACATGGAAAGACGACGATCAAGGAGAAGGCAGAGGAAACCTCGGACTTTCCATTTTCTGGCAGTGCCGTTTATAACTATACGATCTTGCTTTCAATGTTGAATCCGGTTTTGGAGGGAAGTTCAGGAACTGTATACTAGTTATCTGTAATTTATAGAATGGTGATAGTTACAATGCCAGTAAGCTTTGTATAATTGGTTCTTTTCTTACACAATTATATATTTTACTTATTTATTGAAATGTCAAAAGTATAAACTTATGAACTTATAATCTCATTCGTATTGTAAATATAATATAATTGTTAATAATTTATATGCATTTACTTTGTTTATTAATTTTTTAAAAAAATTTAATTATTTTACATAAATTCATATTCAAATTTAAAGTATTGACAAATAATTTACTTGTGATTTAATGATATTTAAAATTATAAGTTTACAATTATAAAATTACATTAAAATACTAAAGAACTATTTAATATAGTAGTTTGAAACTAAGTATTAGCAGTTTCATTTATTTTAATATGTAAGAGTATTTGAATTATTAATAATAAGAATTATTAATTATTAGGTTAAACAAAATCATTAATTATTAGTTTTAAACTGCTACACCAAATGACCCAAAAAATTGATTAATAATATTTAAATAACTTCACAAACATTTCTACACACTTTTTTACTTACCATTATTCGACCACTGGTAATTTGTAGATTTGGTGTCGATGCTATTGTCAAGTGTCATACAAATTGTAATGAGATTCTAAGAATTCAATATCAATTTTTTTCGGTTTAATTTATGCTTGCTCCGAATTTCAGCTTGGATAGTCTTTCAGTTTCCTTAAATTTAATTACAACATTATATGTGGGTTTTGTTTCGTTCATATCAGAGTCCACATATTCACTGTATTCCTTCATTTTTCTTATGATTGAAGATTTGCTATGTTAATTTCTGGAAATGGGCAAGTGGTTGCAACTTAAGATGCCTAAATTTTGTAAGGTACTTATTGCATGATGGATAACAAAGGCCAAAAGGTAACGTCTTTAGGAATGTTGTTCATTAATATTGCCTTGATTATGAGACCAAACATGCTAAAAAGAATGTTTAAGAGTGAATTAAAAGAAAGAATTAATGTGTATATGAAGAACTCTCTGATGCGATGCACCGGGGAATAGATGTTAGGAAAAAGAATATAAATGGTTGGAAGAAAAGGAAAGAAAGAAGTGTTTGAAGAATCACTATCCTTGGGTATCAAAATGCCTTAGGACATAGTAGAATTGTAATTAAACTCTCTCAAGGGAAACTGTGAAAAGAATAAAATTTCTCATATATAAGTTTGGTCTATACTTGCATATGTTTATAATGAGTGAAATAACACCTAACTAAGAGTTATGTTATTTCATTAAAAGTTATGATATTTTAACAAACATGACATTTCACAATAAATAGTTATGTTTATTCTATATATCCATTAGATTAATGATCATGTCTTATAAAAAACTTTAAATTTAAAATTGAAATTTGAATTCATTTGGACGTAATTTGTCTATCAATATCAAGCCTGCAATGTCAACATTTTAAACTACTTTTAATGGGTTAGTTTATTGCCACCATCTAAATTATTAAGATAACCAATTTAACTATGATTTTATCCATTTATAGTCTTTTCTTAAACAGTTGATGATAATATTTGAAAATATTAGTTTATAGAATAATTTCAATCTACTAAAAAATAAATACTAAAGATTTTATTAATTATCAGTTATTTTTAATAATCAAATTAAGATACAGATCTAACAGAAATATTGATGATCTTAACAAATTGAGTGATAATCATAACCATAGCCACCTTGGATATTTGGTTACAATTATTTTGGTACCTTTTCAAACAAAAATATCCAACAATAGAAACAGATTAGTTTTCATGGTTTTCTATGTGGTTGCATTTAGACTAAATTTGGTCCTTCATCTTTCCATTCCATTAAGAGCTAAATACATGACAAATTGAGTGGTGGCTATAACCAATTAACCACAGCCACCCTGGATATTTGGCTACAGTTATTTTGTACCTTTCAAACAAAAATATTCAACAACAGAAACAGATTAGTTTTCATGGTTTTCTATGTGGTTGCATTTAGACTGAATTTGGTCCTTCATCTTTCCATTCCATTAAGAGCTAAATACATAACCTATTCCAAGTTTTCTTTATATGTTCCACTCCATATATCTGGTTTTCTTCATATTAGGACTTTAGCACAATCTGTTATTGCAGGCGTCCAGGGATTTTCACTGCCAAATCACAAATCATAAGCTTGACTTACAGTCTCTCCAGTCTCATATTTTCTAACATAAATACCATGGATGTAAATCCTACTTGGTAATTCCTATTTACTATACTTCTGCAGAAAGCATCAGAAAGGCATACTACAGTCTACAGACAAAACTGAGCTGAAAGCAGATGCTTCCCATGTTTTTACTCTGCACGTTGTGCCTATGATGAATTAAACAAGAAAGGTTGATTCTTCCCTGAAGGTCATGGATTTAATTTCTGACCAAGTGACAACAAATACAGACTTCACAAGGGATAAGATTTCTAAAAGAAGATTGTAAACTTTCACTGCTCATATTGGTTGTGGCTCAGGGAAATATCGGCGGTCACAGACACTTGCTACACTTGCTCTTTCTTCTTCTTTTCTTAATGCACAGGGTAAATGAGTTTGAAAGTTACACCTAAAGCTGGCACAAATTATGGGTCAAAAAGTCATTTCTTTTCATAATGTATATTTTGGCATATCTATACCTCTGTTCCTTCTTTTTGTCTTTCCCATGTAATTGAAGATTTATCCATCACCAGGAGGACATCAACTACTGTTAAGAAAGGTCTATGTTCCGGAAGCAGTGAACATTTTAGCTGCCAAAAGAAGGAAAGCTGAGCTAGTGGTATGATTCTTAATTTGGCAATTTGAGGTTCTGACTTCTGAGTATTCCTTGATAACATTCACCACTTCTGGTGCATTGATCTGAGCTTCCCATTTGGGGAAATCCAACAACTGAGATCTTGCAATATCCAGTGCTGTGGATAATTACATCAATATCTTTTAAGCTCTCGGAGGATTCCGAAGATTCATCTCCTTTAGGGATTGGAATTAATGACTAGTTAAGTGAAAAACTAGAACCTTCTTCCATGTGAAGTGCTAGTTTCTAACAAATGCAATCATTACTTTATACAAAAGTTTGTAAGATATTTGTCATGTTACTCCATAGGAGAAAAATCATTGGGCTTTGAATTTAAAAAAAAAAGCAGAGCGAAATGTCCAAGCATGAATATGACAAGACTTAATTAATATATATTTCTAAATGTCATATAAGATCCCACTTCTTAATTATTAGCCACGTTAGGAACTTCACAATTAACTATATATATATATATATATGAACACGAAAAAATTAGAAACACACGGGGTTTCGTTTCAAGTTGTTTCAAGTTGTTGGAGGAGTCCAACTTTTAATCAGTTACACCTAAGCATTTAAGGTTTTGTGACGAATCATTGGGTTTGAAAGTTCGATTTCAATTAAATATTTCTTTAGATATGAAGGGATTTGAATTTAAAATTATCAAAGTATCATTGCACTTTTTTGTATTATACAACACCAGTCCTCTTAATTAACTTTTAATTATACATTTTAAGCATAGGATCTCAGACTCATGTGCAGAGGTAGAGATTCAATTTAGTTAGCATATATAATGTTGTCGTTATGTAAAACCATGATCCATACTAGTGCAAAGGATATTAGTAGTAGATATACAGGCACCAATGTCTAAATGAAATTGATTGTAGTAGATAGGTAGTAGGGTACGGCATGTTACATTGATGTTGAAGTGAAGGAGAAAGGTAAGGAATTTGGCTACCCATGCACATGGAGTTGTTGACAACCAGCCCATGTGCTTTGAGAATTTTAATGCCATTTTTATTATATTGTTAGTTGGCCAAATTAGATGATTATGCTTATTAAAAAAAACTTAAGTTCTAAAACGCCTAGGACTTGGCCTGCAAAAAACCTATGGTAGATAACCTTAGGCTAAAAAGTTAGGATTAATTTGCCTAAGTTTTTATTATTATATTAAATTTTAATGTTGAATAGTTATAAATCTTTACTAAAAGTGCACTTTTAACCTTAAATGTAGGTTCAAATCTCCCTTTCAAGTTTATACTTGTTAAAAAAATATACATGATTTGAGAGTTTTCTAATTATTAATTAAATTTTGTGTATTTTAAAATTAGTATTTTTAAATAATTTCAAAAATATACTCTTACTTGAACTTAATATATTTAAAAAAATTAATTTTCTTTAATATTAATTTTAAGACTTAAATT
>BPVZ01000056.1:852759-864101 GCA_020521535.1 Rubroshorea leprosula | reverse complement strand
TTTTGCCATTTGAAGACATCTGGACCTTAAATTGAGATTGGAACCTGTAAAAGGAAAGGACAGCATGGAAGGTAGAAAGGAGCTAAAGCATTGGGCCATGGGGCCCATAAAAGAGTCTAGAAAGTTGTATTCAGATGTCACCAGTGACGAAAATGAAAACTCAAGAAATGGCGATGATTAGTTAATAGGGCAGGGTAGGGTCAGGTCACCGTCAATGACTTAATTAATGAGCCCTAACAACTCAACAACCGCAACTCACTGATTCTGCTTCTTTAAATAGATTCAGTTAAACCAAAACGTCCATATTAGTCTACCCAATTAACTAGCCTTTACTTCGTGGGGAAGGTAACGCTTAAGCAACCTTCTGTTTTACTAACAAAAAATATTCGAAAAATTAACCAAAAAAAATTGTGTGCTCAGTATTTGATCATACATATGCTCACAATTGCAGAAAGGTTAGTTTTTTTTTTTTTTTTTTTTCATTTGAAGTGTAACAAAACTATGTTGTTATTTTTAATGATTTTTTTAACTTGTATTTTTAGAGTATAGATTAAATATATTTTATAAATAAATTTATATAAAAATAAACAAAAATTTTAAAATTAATATTACGTTGATAAATTTAATTAAATAATTAATAAATTAAATTTTATTTTTTATTTTTTCAAGATTTTTAACCTTACAAGATAAAAAAAACCCTACTTTTAATCATTGGTGGTGGACCTTGATATCTGAGGACTATACTTATTTATTAATAATTATAAGAAATATAATCTAGGCAAATTGCATTTTAGTATTACGTATTATTTTTTTAGCAACGATAATTAAATTTTTTGTAAGTTATAGTGCATTTTTTATTTAAAAAATTAACTCAAAATCCCTACTTTTGGAATAAAACCAAGGTAACTTTATGGTTCACATGCAAATTGTACAAGCTCCCCATCAACCACCTATCACATCTTCATTAAAAAAGAAAAAATTAGCGTGACTCTAAATCAAAATTAACAGGAAATGCAATTGTGTAATTTTTTTTTATCACTATTGTTTATTTTATAATTGCAAGGTTTGCATCCACTTGTATAGGTTAAGGTTAAGTATGTAATATTATGTAATTCAGATTATATAATATATTTTATTTTATTTTAATTTTCAAGCTTTGTGTGTTAACTATAAAAAATTTATATCTTTCCTGCTCATGAAGGGATTTTGAATAAAATGCAGGAAAATTTATGGGAAAGTTAGGAAATTTATACTTGTTATTATGGAGTAATACTACCACTAATTTTCTAGGAGAGAGAAAAAGGGTGCTGGTGGATACATCTTAGGAGCAGAAAATGGGAGTTCCTCCTCTCATTATAGCTGTCAAGAGCTGTCCTTTATACTTTCTTTCAAACTTCAATTGTCCTTTCTTTCTCTCAAAAAATGTCTTCAAGTTTACTACTTCATCTTCATCATTTTCTCTGAACCCAACAAATGTTTAATGGTGTGCTTCGCCTAGTTTCATTCAGGGTTGCACAGGCGAAGAAGAAGCAGGAAACGAGAGAGGAGTGAACTTGTTGTACGCTTGTGTCAAGGGCGGCGGGAAATGAGTGCGTCGAGGTTCATAAAGTGCGTCACGGTGGGCGACGGTGCCGTGGGCAAGACTTGCATGCTTATCTCCTACACCAGCAACACATTCCCTACTGTGAGTAAAGAGCTGACCTTTTAGGGTTTCAGTTTCGTTCCTGGGAAAATGTGGGAAGACTGAAGAGAGGGAGGGAATGATTCTTATTGGGAGCAGAGAAAGAATGAAGAAAGCTCTTGACTTGGTTTTGAGGCTTCTTGTTCTTTCTTTCTCCTCTCATTTTCCCTGGAACCAAACTAGAGCTAGGGTGATTTCTGTTGCTTAGTGTGTGACTTAGTTGCAGTATTTTTGAAGAGGGAAAATGCTTATTAGTGTCTTTTCCTTTGCAGTGTTGTCTTATAGAAATTATATTTGATACCTCTTATTGAGTATAGGTTGCTGTTCTTGAATATTGGGTGTTTCGTGATGAATTTTGTTAAAGTAAGCAATACTAGGGGTTTTATTTGATTCTGTGTTTTCCATTTAACTTGAATAAATAGGCTTTTTGGTAGAGTAGGAGATTTTTTTTTTTTTTTCTCATTTATTGTAGTCTTGAAAACTCTTATGGTAGTGGTTACTCTCCCAGGGTTTTCATGTTAAATTGTTAATTGGCTAATTGAGTGTAAGGACACTTTATTGGCCCTTTAAAGAGAGAAAAGAAAAGATTCTTTTAATTGCATAATTTAACACTAAACTTATGAGCTTAGAGCTATTTCTAAAACTAATGGTAATAGAAGGTTCCCTTAAAAGATGACCCATGATATATTCCTGCTTCATGCTGGTGATTCTTAGTCAATTACACATGATTTTGTTTTGTATATGAAAAATTCTAGTTCTAGAATTATTTTGATAAAGATTATTATGCAGAGTTGCTTGACATGATTTTCTGATCTCCATTCGCTAGTTTGTTCCCTTCTTTTATGTCAAAATTATTTGAAGATAACTTTGGGAGGTGTTGATTGTAACATTGAATTTCTTTTTCCATTTCCCTCTGCAATGTCTTGGAAACAGGATTATGTGCCAACTGTATTTGACAACTTCAGTGCCAATGTGGTTGTGGATGGAAACACTGTTAATCTGGGGTTGTGGGACACTGCTGGTGAGCTTACTATATGTCATATGTATTTCATTTTCATATCTAAAGATGTTTGTGACAGGCTTGTGTTTTCAATTAATGAAACAGGCCAAGAAGACTACAACAGATTGAGGCCTTTGAGCTATCGTGGAGCTGATGTCTTCCTGCTGGCTTTCTCCCTTATTAGCAAGGCCAGCTATGAAAATGTTGCTAAGAAAGTAAGATTATCGATATTATTTGAAATGTTCTCTCCATTTCAATGTGATGATTTCTGATTGCAATGTACAATGAATATTTAATCCCTTTTTCTCCTTATTTCAGTGGATTCCTGAATTGAGGCATTATGCACCCGGTGTTCCAGTTATCCTTGTTGGGACAAAGCTTGGTGAGATTATCATTCTATTTTTTCTTTTAGATTGATATTATACCTTTTGATGGTCTCTAATTAAGTAGTTTCATTCTTCATAGAACCATTTTTTTAGGAATATGATTTTGCTTGCCCCTAGTTATGTAAAGTAGTAAGAGATAATGGTCAATGCTAATGAAACTTCAAACTTCAATGAAATCTACTCATATTTTATAATCTAAAAATATTGAGGGCAGTTATGATGTGCTCTTTTTGTTTATTTGAACACAATTTTCTCTGAGGATAGAAATTGAACTGGGGCACTGAGTTGGTAGGTGAAGTAATTTGGAGAAAAGAGAAAGTGAGTGACTCTAGATGATTGATGCTAGTCCTTCCATTATGTCTTTGATCTTGTTACTTCTGGATTGGTTTTATTCTGGTGCATATAGCACTAAATTTGGGTGTTCAAATAAGAATAAATAGGTTTCCAATTTGCATGACTATATTGTACTATATTGTTTGAGAATTTTCTTTTGGTGATTGTCTAGTGATTGGTACCAGCATGGTTCATCTGCACTGCTCCTGTCCTGACCCAAACCTCCCTGCTTCTTCTTTTTTTTTTATGGTTGATATTTTCAGAATAATCATAATAACGTATACTTCCTGAAGTTTGCTGCTGACATCACCTCAGTGTATTCTTTTACATTTGCCTTCTCCTTATTTTATGCCTGATATTTTCAGAACAATCATCATAATGTATACTTCCTGAAGTTTGCTGCTGGCATCATCTCAGTGTATTCTTTTACATTTGCCTTCAACATTTTTTGGGGAAAGGCAAAATCCCATAGCAGTAATAGTGCTTGAATTCTATACCGAGTGGCAGAAATCTGTAGTCAGTGCTTTCTAACTTTACCATTAACGTAGCTAATTGTCTAATGTATTGGAAAGAAGGCCTTACAAAATGGCTGCATCTTCTTATTCACAAGCAAAGTGGCATTCTGTATTTGTAGTTAAAAGGAATCTTGTACAACTTTTTATCATGGTTTTATTAGTAAGTTGTTTTAAGGGGATGACCATTTAGTGTTAAGGAAATTTGAGGAAAGCATGAACCAAAAAAAAATTCTTGAAGTGAACAAATGCTTTGAGATGCTAACTTACAAGTAGAATCTTAAGCTGATAAAATTTTCATCTCCTATGATGGAAACATTTGAAGAACATGCAAAAAGTAATTAAAGAGAAAGAAACAGAACCCAAATTTTCCTTCAGGTGGATCCACCAATTTTTTGCTTAATATTACAAAATTTTCTCACCATTGATAATATAATTTCCTTTGCTCGTAGAACTTGTACTGGTCAAGTCCATGGAAAATTAATACCTTGGTTGGGAAAAAAGTAGGCTATTTTGGATGTCTGAAACAGTAATGGCAAATAAAATTTAAGGAAAGCAGTGGAGCAGCAATCTTATAGTGGTATTGGAGAATCAAATGAAAGTTTACTGCTTTTGAAGCTAACAAGTGCTGCAGTGTCTACCTAGCTAGACTGACATTTATAGTTTTTGTCATGTTTCTAACTATATGTTTTAAGGTTTGGACTGTCATTGTTTATGTTACAGTGACTACAACTAGAAGTGCATGTTATTATGGTTTCTAGCCAATATATTCTGGATTGAAAGTATAATTTTATGTTGTGTTTCTTTTTTTGTTCATCAATTTTCTGGTGTAATTAAGTAGAGGGAATAATGGTCGCTGTCATTAGGCTAAATCAAATTCTCTGTTGTGATCAACTGTCATGCTTGTCATGTTATTTTTCAATGCCTACATTTCATCCCATCTTTCCTTTTAATTTTAATGAAAGCTAAACTTTCTTATTGTAGATCTGCGGGATGATAAGCACTTCTTTATGGATCACCCTGGTGCAGTGCCCATCACCACAGCTCAGGTTTTCCCTTCTGCCTGGCTTAGTTATATCCATTTTTTGCTTCTTATGATGCTCTCATCTTCCCAGTATATATTTTATGGTATTCTCACCTCAGCGTGATTTCTATCAAGAGCACTAGATCCTGACTTTTGTTTTCGTTTTGTTGCCCTTGAAAGGGGGAGGAATTGAGAAAGTTAATTGGAGCTCCTGTTTACATTGAATGTAGTTCAAAAACACAACAGGTATGTAAAAATTATTTATATCAACAGAAAGTCTTGAGGAATTTTGCCTCAATCTTGCATTTCTTTTGAGGGAATCTTTGTTAATTATCTTATTAAAATACAGAATGTGAAAGCCGTCTTTGATGCGGCCATCAAGGTGGTTCTCCAACCACCAAAGCAGAAGAAGAAAAAGAAGAGAAAGGCATACAAGGCTTGCTCGATATTGTGATCTTTTGAAACAAAGAGTTCCAAGAGAAAGTCATGACCCAATTAGCCATTTACTCTGCTAGTTTCTCACCATGTCCCTTATCTACTCTCAACTCCAGAAAGCAGCGGCTTGTGGTTTGTAGTCTTAACTGACAGAAGTAGGGAGCTCTCTCTCTCTCTCTCTCTCTTGCTTTCTAAACATCACAATACAATATATGTTTCTTTGAATCTTTCTGTGTCTGGATTGTACCCGATTCTGTATATTATGGTAGTACTGTTGTGTGTTAACATGGAAACTACCTGGAGTTACCTTGGTTTTAGACCTGCTTCATTTCTTTACTAGTATGTGGAAGGAAGAGCTTCTGTAAGAGAAACCAAACTGTCCTTCCTTGTATCATGTGATGTAATCTGATATAATACTCTGAATGGGAACATAAAATATGTTGGTGTTTTAGCATTGAATCCCTCGTTTTTCATTACCTCAATGGAATTACAGCCGGTCGGCTTCATTGCTTTTCCAGACTCCCAACCAAAGTCAATTTAGCCGGGCACGAATATATTTCCTGTAAGTGGTGCCTTGTTTCTTCAGGATATTTCGAATGTGGGCCTTGAAGATGCTCTTCATTGGAATTTAAGCTATCGCTTTAAAACAGGTGTTCCATCCGGAACAAGAATCATTGATTTGTTTATCCGTCATGCTCATGTACTGCTTATTGCCAAAGTGATCACCTTGACATCCTAGTTTTCTATCTTGAAATGGTTGGCTGAGAAAGGCGAATCAAATCTGGGAAAAATCTTATGCATGATTCCTTGGTTCATTGACCTTCCAGAAGGAAGATGCCACCGTCAAATTCAATCTCTAGTAAGGGATTGAAATCCATTCTAGTGGAAGAAAAATGTGATTTAGATTATGGTGAACTCCATGATTCTTATTTCTGAACTTGTTTCCTTCTGGAATTTATTCTGTGCTTGATTTTCTCCATTCTTTGAAAGGAATTGGTGGCACTCTGTTACTTCCATCCTCAGGTTTTCTATTAAATAAACAACCATCTTCCCTACTGCAAGGTGTCCATACTTCTAACTCTCCCTGTGGAATCCTCATCCCCTACCTTGTGAAGCTGTCTCCAATGGCATCCAAAAGAATACTGAAGGAGCTTAAGGATTTGCAAAAAGACCCCCCAACTTCATGCAGTGCAGGTAAAAAAATGATGAAAGTGTTTGAAGAAATTCACCACTGAGAGCCTAGTCATGGAAGCTAGATGGATTGTTTTTCTGCAGGTCCTGTAGCTGAGGATATGTTCCATTGGCAAGCGACCATCCTGGGTCCAGATGATAGTCCCTATGCCGGTGGTATCTTCCTTGTTACCATCCATTTCCCACCTGATTATCCCTTCAAACCTCCCAAGGTATAAAGCAAATAAATTAAATCAAAATTTGGAGGATCAATCTGATATATTCAATTAGTTGTTTTCAGGTTGCCTTCAGGACCAAGGTATTCCATCCAAACATAAACAGCAATGGAAGTATCTGCTTAGACGTACTCAAAGAACAATGGAGTCCGGCTCTCACCATATCTAAGGTAGTAACTTGGCTAGTCCATTTTGCTAACCAAAAGCCTCAACTGTTTTAAGCCATACTTAAAAGTCAAGAACTGTTATACCTACAGGTTCTGCTCTCCATTTGTTCACTTCTAACAGACCCTAATCCAGATGACCCGCTGGTCCCTGAGATTGCTGATTTGTGCAAGACTGACAAAGTCAAGTATGAATCGACAGCCCGGAGCTGGACCCATAAGTATGCCATGGGCTAACCCTCCTCCCTCTATGGGTGCCCTAATCTAGTTAAAACTGTGACACGTACCCCACTGCCTTTTTAGCTTGGAATAAAATGATTTGCCACTTTTGAGTTTAATATACAAGGTAGGTGCTCTGTAATTGCCAAAACTGCAAAAAGCTCAGTCCCATAATTAGTGAGGCCAACCCTAACCCAATCTACTAAAGTAACTCTATCCAAATTGCAAAAAATATATATTTTTTAATATACATACAATCTTAAAAGATCTTAAGTTCTTAATGACAATTTTCCTGCTTGAGAACTTACTTGATCATCTTCAAGAGAACAGGCTTAATTGAAATCCCAAGAATCCCTGAAGTTCATCTTCAAAATCAAATGGTTAGGTTCAAAGGTTTCTCTTCTTCCATTATAAGAAACTACTAAAATTTTGGTTTTCTCCTTGTCATAAGGTCTTAATCATTTCCCTATCACTTCCAGATAATCTACCCTACTTCTATCAAGTACCTAACCATATCTCAGTAGTTAAGGCCGAATATATATATATAATTAGTTGGTCTAACAAATATGCAAATCATTGGCAATCTCCCACATGACCCAGGCAGCAAGTAGAATGCATCCAATTTCAAGGTTTTAATCCTCTTATAAAGTAGCAGATACTAACACTAATTTAACAATTTTTTCCTGTAAAAAATATATATATATATGTAAATCATTGGTTCAATAATAATTGTAGAATAACAATAACAAATCCTAGTTTCAAAGATATCATTAATATTAATGTTAAGGGTGTTCGCGAAGTGATTTGATTCGGATTTTAATCTTTTTTGAACAAATCTAATTTAATCTGTTTGTAAAATTTTTAAACCAGTCTAATTGACAATTACATGATAACTAAACCAATCTAACTTAAATCGGACCATTACAGCTTGGTCAAATTGATAAGTTTTTAATATTATTAAATATATGAGATAATGTAAAAAATTTTAACATCAAATAGAAAATATAATTATAAAACACATTAACATTCAAATTAGTGAAAACATAATAAAATATATAAATTATAAACAAATTCTTATACTTTTTTACAATTGTAAAAATTGAAAAGATTTGAAAATTCTTTTTGGCTATATCACCAAAAGCACTAAAAACAATAAAAGATGACTCCAAATTTTAAGCATAGTACAAGTAATTTTTAAATATTAAAACTAGTTTTTTTTTCTTAATGCATTAATGATTCAATCATATCTTCCTAACCCTTTTAAAAACGAATAAAATTTAATATGAATATCACTAGCATTGATTAGAAGTACTCATAATCAAAATTTAAAACTCTTCAAGTGAACATTCAAGAATAGTAGAATATCAAAACTAGTTCTATTATATAGTTTTAAGATTTCTATAAAATGATACTTCTTTAAAATTTAGTTAGAAGAATCAAAATATTATTTCAGAAACAAATTAGAAATTTAAGGTTCTAAGAATAGAGTTGCAGACCAGTTATGAGGGGTAAAGTTGTAGGTGAATTAAAAATTTAGAATTAAAATTAGAGTGCATGGTTAAAAAGGAAAAATAAATTAAGGAATATGAAGATGTTTTGTTTTTATTTTTTAATTAAGTTAATGGAGTTATTATTTTACAAAACAAGAAAAAGAAAATTTAAAATACTACAAAAATATATATTATATTATTAAATTAAGTTATCTTATAATTGAGTTTTATTTTGTAATTGAGCAATTTGAGCAATTTGAAGATAAAATTACAAATCAAACTACTTATATCGATTTTAAAATTTTATAATTTAAATCAACTCAATTCTATATCAATTTAGTTTATTTTTTACTACAGTGAATTGGTTTGAATTGGATTAATATATTAGATCAAATATAAACACCCTTAATTAATGTGATTACTAAAATATATAATGTCTGCAACCTTTCCATGTGTCTTTGAACCAACTCAATCATTATTATTATTATTATTAACCAATCCAATCATATTTAACCTATAGAAAGTTTGTTATTATTATTATTATTATTATTATTTTAACTTGGAAAATGGGGATAATTGGGAGTGGGGAATTGGAATATTATACAAGCGACTAGTTCCCTGGTGGCGTGTGTGGATGGGTGACTACCCTCCACTCACTCTATGCCTAGGATCTTACAAATGGACTGATTGAATTAATTTTTTTTAAATAATGATTTTTTTTTTGAATAAGTTGTTAAGAAACGAGCTCAAAACTGTTTGGGAGGGAGAATGTACCTTAAACTGTTAGGATACCAGTTGATCTGAAGGGTCAGGTGCTTTAAATAATGAATTATTAATAGTTAATATTTGACAATTGATAATTATTAATATTTATAATTTAAAATATTTAATTTATTTAATTAAAATAATTTATTTTTCTCAAACTAAACGTACATTTAATTTTAATCTTTCATGAAAAACTTATTTTGTAGGTCATAGTTTATTGATTGAATAACTATCATCATTACATCAAAATATAATGAGTTTACATATGTCTATAAAATAAAGTTGTAAGCATATAGTATTCAATCCCAGAACATTTCACCCCCTTAAATGAGGCGCGACGGTAGTAGAGTTCGAAACTCTGATCACTTCACCCAAACACTTAAAGTTTGGGATCGAACCATTAAGTTTAAATACCCGATTCAATATTCATTGCATAATAACAAAAAAAAATCAGCATCTTCTTGTTACAACTTACATGAACAAGTAATTTGTTGTGAATTTTGTAAAAAAAATATTTTCTTAATTTATTTTACAAAGCTTAAATATGTAAGCTATTCTTCCTAAACATCCAATATTGACTTAGACTTCATTTATTAGTATTTTGCACAGACTTTTTTTACATAATAACTTATTTAAAAATATAAATTTAAAATCTTAATTAATTTTTTATATACTTTTATTAAAATTTAATTAGAAAATAGCATATAACAGTCCCAAATCTTATTAAAAAAATTAGAATCATAATTTTAAAAATACCACCTTATAATGAATATTTTTGAATATTTTTAAAAAATCGACTATAAATTGAATGTTCTATTAATATAATTATGTATATTAATTTTCAAGTTGATATAATATTTATAATCATATGGTCAAAAAACTTGTATTTTTAATATATATTTAATAGTGTTAAATTTTATATAATTAATAAATTAGTTAGATATATTTAATCAATATAAAAATTGATATTTATAATTTAATTATATCAATAAAAAATAAATCTGATAATTAATTTTTAAAAATATTTATTAAATAATAATATTTTTAAAGTTAATATTTTATTTTTTTACTTAATTATCATTGTTGATATGCATTATTATCTTTTAATTAATATTTTATATATTTCAAATAAAAAAATAAAAAAAAATCTACAAGTACAATATAACATAACACTGCCCAACAAAACCTTTGTTAATCAAAATTCAACTATATCGACAAAAAAACTGGACCACCATTCAACTCAAGTGCTATCAAAATCATAAAGTCTCTAGGATTCTGCCTCAAGCAAGTTTTGAAACTTTTTTTTTTTAATTGATTGATGTCATGTACACATGCAAGTAGGTTCAAAAGTCTAAGTAAGACGGCCTTCGGAAACAGTAACGTTAAATCAAGTATCACGTATAGGTACATTTTTTTATTTTTTGGATAATAACTTAAATCTGATTTTTTTGTAAATTTGTTAAAAATAAATAAATAAATAAGACAAATAACAACAATTAAATACAGTACACAAAATTAAGTTGGAAAATTATCCCAGCGATGCTTCTACGCTGCAAATGGGATAAGATCATCAGGCTGCTGGAGGTTACTGAGTTTTAGCACAAGGACGGAGACTGCGGACCAGAGGCAGCGGGTGACGGCACTGATCATTATGAGGGGGAGGCAGCGGTCCTCGGCCGCCATACCTTTAATTTTTTTTTGGGGTGGATTAGAATCCTTCTCTGATCATGGGGATTTGTTCCGGATTTTCTTTCCTCACAATCTGGCTTTAAAGATTTGTTTGGCGAAGTAGTACAGTAGTAACTGGATAGTTGAAGAGGATGGTTAGATTGCCTGCCCTAGTCCGTTATTAACGAGGTTGGTAAGCTGCATTAATTACAAGGAAAAAGCGAACATCAAAATCTAAGTTATTTTGGGTAAAAACTTA
>BPVZ01000056.1:826719-847616 GCA_020521535.1 Rubroshorea leprosula | reverse complement strand
TTATTATGTCCATGATTACACTGAAATACTTTGATTTCAGGCAAAGCCAATTATAGAGAGTGGGAATATCAAAGGCATACTGGATGCTGACTTGGACAAAAACATCAATGAGCTTCAAATCCAACGAATGGTTCTTGCAGCAAACCTTTGCTTAAGTCAATCCTCTAGGCTTCGACCTAAGATAAGTGAGGTACTAATATCGCATTCATTTTCATGTTCTACAAATAACTCTTTGGCCATTGCTAGTAAAAACTATCAGGCATCAGCACAAAAATCCCTTGACATCTCTATCATCCCACTTTTTCCAGATACTGAAGCTCTTAAGAGGGGATCAAGATGTTGAAAAGTGGATCAACTTACCAAATGAGAACACAGAAAACCAAGATGATGAAAATGATGACGAAGTTTATCCAAATTCAAGCAAAGAGTTACATTTAGGCCTTGCATTGCTCGATGTTGATGATGATTCTACATCATTTAGTAGCATGGGGCAAAGTACTAATCTCTCCAATGAGGAATACTTGAAAGAAAGATGGAGCAGGTCATCAAGCTTTGACTAGCTTCTTTTTGTTTCACAACCGAATTGCTACGAAAAGTAGGGGTACTGAATATGTTTGAACCGATACCGTTGAGAAAAAATGGAAGAGAGAAACTGCACCCCCATGCTGAGGTGTTTGTAGATTTAGATTTTGTTAAATGGTAATATAGTAATATTTAACTTATAACGATCTCATTGTTTGTTGCACAAAGTTATGAACGGAAGGAATCACTCAAAGAGTAGGAAAAAAACAGGACAGTTGATATTAATAGTTGAAACAAAGCTACAACAAGATTAATTCCTATATATGGACAGATTATTACAAATCCTAAAGCAGAACATATTCCATGGGGTGTATACTGTAAAACCTTTCTCATTCTGATTATAGACGCAATTATGAGAATCAAAGGAACAGGACTAAACGTAGCAACTGAAATCATCTTAAACTTATATACTGCTGATATGTTCCTAGTGACAGTTTTAGTATGGTATTGCATATGGATAAGCATAAATATCAGCATGGGAGAAGTACTTGGCATGTGGGTAAAGAGTCAAGTTTCCATGACACGAACCAAAACTCCTTGTATTAGATGCCTCCCTCATGTAATTAGGCTGCTTCCTTCTAAAAAGCCAGTTTTGATCTTCAAACTCAAAGTCTGCAACCTGCAGGGGATCAGGAATCCAGTGCTCTCCAAATTGTGATTCTCTGTGCTTCAAACTGCCTTCAGAATAGATGGATGATGAAACCATATGGAAATCAACCCAAGCAGTGCTTCCTAAGAAGTAAAATGGATAGATTCTAATATCAGTATCTACAAAGATCAGAGAACAACCAGAAAATATGTAAAGTATGACAATGAAAATTTACCCACCATGACTGTGGCAGCCATAGCCGTACCAGCTGTGGTTATTCCATCCAGTGCTTTGGCTGTTGCCATAAGAGTCAAATGGACAGACAAACATAGGTTGCCTAAGATCTTCAATGACACAACTCCTCGCCAATGCCAGTGTTTCAAGTTCTATTTGGCTTTTCTTGCTCCTCTTGTGCTTTTTCTGCAAAATCTCTCCTTCCTCCAATTCTTCCATCCTCTTTCTCCTCCTTTCCTTTTTCTTCCTTTTCCTTTCAGCCTTCGCTTCTTCTCTCCTGACCTATAACATACATAAGAATAATGAACCTCGAACAATAACAAAACTAGTGTGTATTTCATGAACTTATGAGGGGAAAAAAAAAAACCCATGATTTATTATGAAATATAAGACCGTCACAATCACAAAATTATGAAGAACCCCCAAATTCAAATATGCATTCCAAAGCTTGTTATTTTCTCAGATTTCTAGTTTTGGGTGGGAAATCAAACTGATTTAATTGCATTAACAACCTATAAAAGAACAATTTGTGCCCACAAAAAAGTATGAATCTTTCACCAACTAAATGTAATGGTCTAAGGAAGGAAAAACAATGATCAAGATCAAATTTTGGAACTCTATAAAACTAATATTAATCAAAATCTTAAAATAAAAATGAGCATAAAAAATACACTCAAAACGGACCTTAATTAGTTGTAGAAGAGCCTCGCCGGTGACACCGTTCCGGGCATACCCCGGTGGAGGAAACGGCAAGCACCGTGACATTGAACAAGAACAACCACCACAAAATTAACTAGAAAAACCTACTAAAATCAAAATGTGATCAACCCAATAATGCGCAGAGTTTTTTGAAGTACGAAAGAGAAACAGAGGATTCTTGTTCTACGACTGAGATAGACCCAATAAATCTAGGCTGATTTTAATTTGTTTTTGTTTCTGGAAAATTCCTTCAGCTTCTTCATGTGTTTCCCGCCAGTTTTGCCTTTTATTATTATTATTTTTTTGATGTTTGGTTTTGCCTTTTATTTAAAGCATTCATTTCACATTTTTTGAGTTTACTCATGGGATTTTGATTAATAAAAAAATTGTGTTTATATATTAAATCCGAAAATTAGGGGGAAATACAAAAATGGGATAACTAATTGGAGAATAATTAGTTTTATTGTCAAAAATGCATTTAGAGAAATTAAATGGTCGGAGGGGATGAGGAAAATTCTTTATTTAATTAAAATAATTTATTTTTCTCAAACTAAACGTACATTTAATTTTAATCTTTCATGAAAAACTTATTTTGTAGGTCATAGTTTATTGATTGAATAACTATCATCATTACATCAAAATATAATGAGTTTACATATGTCTATAAAATAAAGTTGTAAGCATATAGTATTCAATCCCAGAACATTTCACCCCCTTAAATGAGGCGCGACGGTAGTAGAGTTCGAAACTCTGATCACTTCACCCAAACACTTAAAGTTTGGGATCGAACCATTAAGTTTAAATACCCGATTCAATATTCATTGCATAATAACAAAAAAAAATCAGCATCTTCTTGTTACAACTTACATGAACAAGTAATTTGTTGTGAATTTTGTAAAAAAATATTTTCTTAATTTATTTTACAAAGCTTAAATATGTAAGCTATTCTTCCTAAACATCCAATATTGACTTAGACTTCATTTATTAGTATTTTGCACAGACTTTTTTTACATAATAACTTATTTAAAAATATAAATTTAAAATCTTAATTAATTTTTTATATACTTTTATTAAAATTTAATTAGAAAATAGCATATAACAGTCCCAAATCTTATTAAAAAAATTAGAATCATAATTTTAAAAATACCACCTTATAATGAATATTTTTGAATATTTTTAAAAAATCGACTATAAATTGAATGTTCTATTAATATAATTATGTATATTAATTTTCAAGTTGATATAATATTTATAATCATATGGTCAAAAAACTTGTATTTTTAATATATATTTAATAGTGTTAAATTTTATATAATTAATAAATTAGTTAGATATATTTAATCAATATAAAAATTGATATTTATAATTTAATTATATCAATAAAAAATAAATCTGATAATTAATTTTTAAAAATATTTATTAAATAATAATATTTTTAAAGTTAATATTTTATTTTTTTACTTAATTATCATTGTTGATATGCATTATTATCTTTTAATTAATATTTTATATATTTCAAATAAAAAAATAAAAAAAAATCTACAAGTACAATATAACATAACACTGCCCAACAAAACCTTTGTTAATCAAAATTCAACTATATCGACAAAAAAACTGGACCACCATTCAACTCAAGTGCTATGAAAATCATAAAGTCTCTAGGATTCTGCTTCAAGCAAGTTTTGAATTTTTTTTTTTAATTGATTGATGTCATGTACACATGCAAGTAGGTTCAAAAGTCTAAATAAGACGCACTTTCGCCTTCGACCAAGTACGTTAAATAACGTATAAGTATTTTTTTTATTTTTAAGACAATGATTTGAATCTAATTTTTTATGAATTTGTTCAAAAAATATATATAAATAAGGCGAATAACAACAATTAAATACAGTACACAAAATTAAGTTGGAAAATTATCCCAGCGATGCTTCTACGCTGCAAATGGGATAAGATCATCAGGCTGCTGGAGGTTACTGAGTTTTAGCACAAGGACGGAGACTGCGGACCAGAGGCAGCGGGTGACGGCACTGATCATTATGAGGGGGAGGCAGCGGTCCTCGGCCGCCATACCTTGAATTTTTTTTTGGGGTGGATTAGAATCCTTCTCTGATCATGGGGATTTGTTCCGGATTTTCTTTCCTCACAATCTGGCTTTAAAGATTTGTTTGGCGAAGTAGTACAGTAGTAACTGGATAGTTGAAGAGGATGGTTAGATTGCCTGCCCTAGTCCGTTATTAACGAGGATGGTAAGCTGCATTAATTACAAGGAAAAAGCGAACATCAAAATCTAAGTTATTTTGGGTAAAAACTTACTTTTAGCTTTTTATTTTATTAAGTTTGAAGATTGAAATTTTAATCTCTCATCTTATATTAAGACACTTTTAGCCTCTTACCTTACTAGATTTATAAGTTTTAACCCTTCACTTATTAAAATCTAAAAAAATAATCATTACTTTATATTGATTGTTAATCATGTTAGATGAAAGTAAGTTTTTATCAATTAACAATCAATTAATAACTAATTAACAGAATTAACGAAATATTATAAAATTAATTTTATTAACTCTGTTAGTTGAAAGAAAATTTTTGTTAGTTAATAGTCAATTGACAATTAATTAATAGAATTAACAGTCAATTGACAGAATTAACAGTCAACTAACAAAATTAATAAAATATTATAAAGTGAGAGTTACTTTTTTCAATTTTAATAGGTGAAGGGTTAAAAGTGTTTTAGTATAAATTAAGATATTAAAACTTAAAAATCTAATAAGGTGATAAGTTAAAAATGTAATGAGAAGCTAAAATCTTAAAACTTAGTAAGGTAAGGAGTTCAAAGTACGTTTTTGTCATTATTTTGAATGTAAAAATTATTAGTAAAATAATTTTTATAAATTTTTTTTGTATTAATTTATCGGCAATCATAATATTTTAATTATTAAAACTTTCTTAATTTTTCTTAATCCCTTAACCTTAGTTTGAATTAAAAAAAGTTGAAAAGAACGGAAAGGAGAAAGAGAAAGAGATACCTTTTTTTCCATATTTAGGTTATTAATTTTAATAAAGGGAAAAGAGATAAAATTCTTTTTCTATTTTTTTAAGGAATTGATTTTATATATTTAAAATTTTTTATTTTTAAAAAATTTAATTTATAAAATATTTATATTATTTTTTAATTAATAAGTTTTAAATAATTTATTTTATTTTTGAAAACTTTTTAATTAAATTAAAATATTACCTTCCATTTTCCTTTTCCTTTTCTTTTTTATAGGTTCAAATAAAATTAACATCAATTATTTTTTTTCCTTCACTTCTACTTGATTTCCTATTCCTTCCTCTTTTTTATCTTTTCCCTTCATTAATTTTTATCCAAACACCTATTCTTTTTTTTTTAACTAATACTAATAAAATTTTTCATTTTTTATAAAAACTCAATTGCATCCAAATAAAAATTCAAAAAGAATGATTTTTTTATTTACAGTTAATAAGCCACTTAATTACCTATAAATTTTGACCGAGGGACATCCATCAGCGACTTTCAAAAAATGGTCTCTGGATTCTCTGGAGCTATTGGTCCCCGCGTTTAAATTTTCCCTTCACCATGGAAATGCTGCCATCTATTTGCCGTGTTATTGGTCTTTCTCCGTCCCTCTCCTTCTAAGCAAAGACTCTTTCCTTTTATATATAATAATTTAGTATTTTTGCCCTTGCCTTCTACCGCTTCGAATTCAAGTCTCTGATGGTATCATTCTTCTGCAATTCTTAGTCAGTTGTTCGCTTCTTCTCCGTTTCTGTTAAACCTTGATCATATCGAGTTCTTCGCGTTTGCCGGGATTTGAATTTTGTGGTGCAATTTGGTTTTCAGGGTAAGTTTCATCCCCAGATGGTAAAAGTTCTGCAATTTCAGTTTTTGGTTGAAAATTTTCTCATTTGCTGTCACTTATTTATAATCGGACTTGGGTTTCGGAGGAATTGCTTAAATTTGTTCTCTTTTTTTCTCAGGTTGGTATTTGCATTTTAGGGTTTCACTTGGTTTCCGTTCTTTAGTGATTAGGATTTCTTCATATTCAGAATTTCTTATTGCGGTGTGGCTAAGATCTTTCAAGAGCAGTACTGAGTAGCATTTATAGTCTAAATTTTTTATAAAAAAAATCCTAAATTTTTCTTTGATCCACTATTATTCTAGTGTTTCCACCTTGTCTACCTGTAATGGACGACGGGGAGGTTGATTTTTCGAATCAAGAAATGTTTTTGGGTAACAATAACATTGGTGAGATTCCAAGCAGCTGCTCAGTGGACAATTTTATGGAAGAGTTATTCAAGGACGCTCATGCTTGCACACATGCACATACTTGCAACCCAGCTGGCCCTGATTCATCCCATACACACACTTGTTTTCACGTGCATACCAAAATTGTTCCTGCCCCAGATGAAGATAAGGCAGCCACTGATGACACTGCCGAGTCTACTGAGCAGAAATCAAAGAAACGTCCCTTAGGTAATCGAGAAGCTGTTAGAAAGTACAGGCAGAAGGTTAAGGCACGGGCGGCCTCATTGGAGGACGAGGTTGTAAAATTGAGGGCCATAAACCAGCAGTTGTTGAAGAGATTGCAGGGTCAGGCAGCTTTGGAGGCTGAGATTGCGAGGCTCAAGTGTTTGCTTGTGGACATCCGAGGAAGAATTGAAGGGGAAATTGGCTCATTTCCTTATCAGAAACCCACCAATGTTAACACGCCTGCTATGAGTTTTCCTGGTGCATATGTGATGAATCCTTGCAACGTTCAATGCAATGAGCAGGTTTATTGCCTTCACCCTGGAGTGGAGGAGAAAGCAGGAGAAGGTCCATCATTGAATGGACAAGGAATGAGTGGCTGTGACTTTGACAATCTTCAGTGTTTTGCTAATCAGAACATGGGAGGGAAGGAGCTTTCTCAATGTGGAGTTGGAAATGCAAGGTCCAATGGCAATGCTTCTGGCGGCAAAAGGAGGAAAGGTGAGCTTTTTTTTTTCCACGGTTTATGATGGATGTGGTATAGATATATAGATATATATATATATTTTAAATTATCAGCTTTTACACCTCCTTTGTGGGTAATAAATTTATGCTTGAAATCTGTAAAATATGAAGTTTTTTCCTTTGAAGATGTATCTTCCCTAGTGGTTTGCTTCAAAGACCCTTTAGGTCTATAACCTGTTGCAATTATATCAGATAATTGTTGCTTCGTAATTAAAAGCTCAGGAAGGTAAGTAGAGGAACTGGAGAAGATTTAAGGGAAATACTGAGTCCCAATGGAGTTTTTTCTATAGGTGGGACTGGGAGCAGCTTTGTTGTACATGTTAACTTTGGTTTTTATGAGTCTTTTTTTACTAGAGTGTATAAATGGCCTTGTTTCTCCTGGTTTAGTCTGTTTCAATTGATATAATCTGCTTATTAATAACTTGGAATGGTCAGTTTGAGGCCCTTTTGATTATAATTGAAACTGATCTGAACATGTTTTGAATGTCATGAGCTGTATTCTTCATCTCCTCTTATGCTCGGCAATGAACCTCCTGAACTAACTTTAGTTGTATGTAAGTTATTGTGTATTAGCATTTTGTTACTCTGATGATGATATTTGTTTTTTTTAAGGGGCTTTTGTGGCAACAGCAGGTTGAAGAGCACCTTGCAGGGTTATCCTTATTCTGCAGGAGTACATATTTTCTTCCAATAATTAGTTTTCTAAAGCTGCTGTACTGTCCTTCAGGTCGCTGTGTTATTTATTTATTTATTTTCGCCTTTTCTTTTCCTTGTTTCCTTTCTCTACCCTTCTTGTGGAAGAGTTTTATGACATATTTTTGTAACCCAACTTTAGTTGGATTTTCTGCTATTAGTTACTTGTTCAATTAGTTTTGCTCATAATTCTACAAGCAAAAGTATGTTAGGAACTTTTGGGGTTTTTTGGTAGCTTTAAAGCAGAGACCATATTGTGATTTCCTATAAAGCTATAATGACCTCAATTAAGGTGTTTTCCCATATTCATTACTTTATTAATCAGCAACTTATATATCACTTACTCCAAGTGCTATTACTGGTGTACTATTTTGCTGATTTTCCTTTGAAGTTTGCTTTGGTGTGGAGCTGTTCTCTCATTCTAAGCTCTATGAATTCTTCATTGTTGAATTACAGAATTTAGGGAAGGTGAAATGTCTTTGATGTTTCGATACACTGAGCCATAACAGGTGAGAAATAGATTTCAATTCCTACATCAAGAACTTCTGCTTTGAATAGGAAGCTAAAAAAATTAGCTTCCTTGGATAGTCTTTTAGCAATTCAGATTCTGATATCACATTGCATCAACATAACGTGGGAAGTTTGCTCCTTTTTGTTGCGTACTAAAGGTGCTGGATGCCTGCCAGTGAGGACACACTGCCTTTTATCTGAGTTTTTGGTTAATAACCTAATATAGGAGTTCTGAAAATGAATGGCTGAGCTGCCAATTATGAGCCGGGACTGATGTTGCCTGTGAGATTGGTGGCTGTAGCCTCCCTGCCATGATTGAAGCAATAAAAGGTGTGGCTTTAAACTTTGTAAAAAAGAAGAAATTGTTTAGGTGTGCAATTTTAAATTAATACATGTCTTAAAGCTGGGAATCAATGATATTACGTAAGAGGGACAAACCGGGGAACCATGTGTATCCAGTGGAAAAGCTAGGTACTTTTGGAAGTTGTCAAACCCTTTTTCTAGATAAAAAAATATATTCCTGCCTTTCAATTTTATGATACTACCGAAGGTTAAAATCTGTGGTCCACTAAGCATCTTTGCAAACTGCTCCCTTTGATGAGGGTTCAAGGACCATATTATGTCAATGATAATCTATATTACTTAAAAGAGGGATGCTTTCTTAGTTGACTTGTGCCACTTAAAATTTACTAGTAGGTCATCACTCTCATTTAATTTATCCTACATCGACCACTGGATGCTGTAACGTCTGATGATTTTAGGAAAGATGATTGTATGATAAGTGGTCAAAAATTAAAAAATGCTTGTTCGGTAGTGTACCGTATCCCGTATGTTTATGGATGGTTATCACTCATCAGGAGGTTGTAGGTCATCATCTTCACGATAAATGCTTTCTGCCATTTACCGGACGTGAATAGTGTTATCCTCAGCAACACTTGAAATGACCCATGGTTAATTTTTGTTCCAGGAGAAGTCTGATATCTTTGCCTTGTGGCCTCCATGAGAAAAAGAAGCTCTGGAGGGCCATCCTCAGCATCTAACTCTCTTTCTAATTGCTCTTCACCAATCCTGAAGTCAACAGTGCATCAGTGGGGCAAATGCAAATTTGAAATCTTAGAACAATCACCTAATTTCATAAGTAAAGCCTCTAGTTGGTACACGTAGCTTCATGGGATCAAATTCTTTTTTAAATGATAATAAATATTGGAAAAAATACCATGACATGACATGATAGAAATTATTCCTAAGCCTGCATCAATGTCTGATATGATACTAAATACCTGTTGAGGTCCCAAACGCCAAACCATCAACCTTCTATCATCACCAGAAGATGCCAACACTGTCTCATGATTAGGATTCCATTCTACCAGGAAAACGTCCCCGCCGTAAACAAAATCAATAGTAAGTTCAGTGCTATTTCAAATTTACAATGATTTTTGAGCACCATACTCTTCATTACTAAGTTCCAGAGTTTACTCATCCAAAGTTGTTCCGATAACTTAAAAAGTAATTTTACAACATTCCACATGGTGACTAATGTACAAATCAGTAACTTCAGTGTAAAACAAGCTCTCATATAGAGGCAAGAATTTCTGACAATTTGTGGCAACTACCTAGTATTATCTCTGTGGATAAGCACTTAACCAACAACTCAGTAATAGGAACTTTTGTTGAGCACTAGCACATGGTTTATTCAGTTTCAGATGCATAATTTTTAAGGGATTAATGGCAATGACTACTGTACATCTGTATTTTGTGAGATTGCTTGAGTCAATAATATAGAAAGAAAATAGGTCAGGCTGGAGCAAAAAATCAATAAGGTTATAGTTTCATTCAGTACGTAACACCAAATGTAAATAAAAGGTCCTAAACGATAATGAGAACAGTGGTTATCAATTTTCATTATTCTTCTCTTATCCAAAAGGGATGAAGAGGGTGACCTGAGTATTCTCAAGGGAAGTTAGAAAATACAACATCTATCTGTAGAAATAAAACTCAAAATCCATCAGCAAGGGGGATACATACTTGTGACTACTTAAAACATGTACTGGTGCTGTTAGCTTCCACATATCAAACAGATCAATGGTAGAGTCTGAAGATGCTGTAGCGAGAACCCATTCATTATAAGGATTGAAAGACAAATAATTGATCTGGGCCAAGAAAGAAAATTTCTATAAGAAAGAAATTATATAAAGGAAAAATCAAGAGATATGAAAAAGAATTATACAAAATGTGTACGTTTCTCTGTGACAACCAATGGCACCGTAAAGAACAATATGTTGAAAATGGAATCACACTTTTGTTTATTTTCTAGAGCATCAGATGCAAGTCAATTACTTATATAGTGATTTGCAATGCATAGAAATGACTACACCAGAGTAACATCGAGAAGCCAGTAACATTTAAATGTCTGATTCTTTTTAACTGACATTAACATTTTCTTTTTCTTTTTCTTCCTCTTTCTTTATTTATTTCTCAAAAGTCCAGCCCCTATAATTTTCTCCTCAAGTACTTTTGCATCTTGTTCTAAGACAATTATTTGTAAACGTGGAGGATAAGACCAAATGTTAGGTTGGAACTTTAAAACGATCGGGAGATTTAAATATACAACTGAAATGGAATAAAGGTGAATTCACCTCTCTCATGAACTTTGAAACAATTTTGTGTTTGGTTTGTGCGCAAGTCCCAAATCATCAATTGACAATCATCTCCTGCAGACCCGAATATATTCTCATTCTTCAAATGCCATGACACATCTTCAACCACACTTTGATGAGCCTAAAAGAACATTCATAAAATATCAGAATCAAACATCAAATCACCAAGGTTGAGTAATAGTATTTCCTACACCTATGAGGAATTAACCAAAGAGTAAAAGACCTGAAATTACCTCATATACATGCATTGCATTGAGCACCTTATCTTGAGGTGCTGCAGGGTGCAGACACATCCCATAGGCATATCTTAAGATCTTGAGAACCACTAAGAAGATAACCCTCCATAAAAGGACTCCAAGATAATCCATACCCTTCCTTGTCATGACCTCTCAACCGCAACTCAGGATCACATTCATCTTCTTGCTGATTTTCCTCACGTTTGGAGTAATCAAATAGAAAAATCTCAGTGCCACTGGTCTTTGCAGCAATCACAGTTGGCTTCTGGAGCATACAGCTGGCCCTATTCACTTCACCACCAACACGCATTCTCTGAGTAACCTCCACCTACCATCAACCACACAATTTCAGTTAGTATTCCACTAAGAGGGGATATGACAAAGAAAGGATTTCTCAGTTCATCTGGTAACTGTGAGTATATAACTCTAAGGAATTAGTTTCATCAGAACACTAAAACCATATTGAAAATTTCTCAAACAAAGCACAAAAGTTGAGACACTTTGAGCTGGTAATTTTGTTAAAATTGTCAATAATCGTCATTCATCCCTTTAAAGCACTATTCAAAAGTAAATACTAAGAGTATTCACCCAAAAAAAAAAAACCCTTGAAAACTAAAGTGAACATAGTGTTTTCGGCAATCTGATAGCAATAATAAGCGCAAATGTAATACATTAACCACCTGGAGCAGAACAAAACTTTCAGTAAAAAAAAAAAAAGGGAAATTCAGTTAATGAACTTGACATCAAAGTATCCCTCTTAGAAGGAAACCTGGTAATAATGTTACAGGTACCAAAGTCCCTCAAATTAATTATAACCTTGCAAATATTTTCAGCTAGTTATTTTGCCAAACAGCTGGTGCCTGCAAACATTTTCAACCACTAAGTTTCGTCAGGCTGACACCCATTACGGAAAAAGGAAAATAAAACGGTTCTCAACACTCTCAAGTCTCAACTCATAAATTTATCGAATACTTAGAGTACCTCCAAGAAAACCTTAGAAGCACGACTGGAAATTACAATCCACAAACGTTAGAACGAAGAATGACCCTAATTGAATATAACTCAGCGCCTTCCAGCACATTATTTCATTTCATCCCAATGCTTGAATGCGCAAAAAAAGCACAAGAAACATAGAACCCAACCCTCACAAACCTTAGGAATAACCAGATCCTCATTTTTACCAGCGACGTTTGAATCCGAATCGAGGGTTGGGAGGACCGCGTCGGCAATCATAAGGAAATCTGTGGCGACGGCGGACGTGTGCGTCCTAAGGACGAGCTTGTGGACACCGAAAACCAGGTCGGCGGTGTAGGGAACCGGTGGGAGAGGGACCCAATGAACGGATAGAGAAGACCATTCAAGAGGGTGAGAGATGACGAGATCGTAGAGGAATGGAGTGTTTTTCTTGCACAAGGAGAACTCTTCCTCTACTTGATCTGGGTTTTCTGGATCGTCCGCCATGCTTTCTCTCTATCTCCTGTACCAGACTCGTTTCTGTCTGTATCGTTTTGATTTCTGAGGCGGAACGGCGGAAGAAGTTGCGTGCTTCTCCGGTGTTTTTTCCCGCCAAAAGTAGAGTGCAGCTGCAGCAGACAGCAGATGGGCCGAGTTTTTTTTTTTTCCCTTTTTAAGGGAGAGAAAGACTAAAATGGGCCGAATATTCAGAACCCAAATTGGAGGTTGACTTCGGAGATCGTCAAGGCAATCCATTTCTTGGGTTCGGCTTACTTGAACATTTTTTGTGCAGATAACAATTTTTTTTTTTTTAAAGATCGAAAAAAATTAATATGCTTATATAAAAAAACTATTAATATATTTAAATAATTTTATAAGTAATTTTAACATTTAAAATGTTAAAATATTTTTTATAAAAAAGAAGTTAAAATGTTTTAATATTCACTTTTCTTTTCTCTTTTTTTTTTTTTTTCTTTTGCACAGTTTACAAAACCATGGTTATGGGTCGCCGACCACGTCTCGGCCTAGTGGATAAGGTCTGTGGTTCTGGTCTGGCGGCTCCTTTACCTCAATATGCATCCACATTCCCACCCCAAATATTCTAACATTTTTGTTTTATTAATAAAAATAAAAAGGAAGAAAAGAATGGTCATGGGTCAAGCTCAACCTGTCAAGATCATAGTAATTTGAAGAATTAAGTAACCTTGGGGACTTGAAGTTATCGATGACTGAGCAATGCTGCTGGCTTCATCCGAGGCAGAGTTCTTAGAAGTCTCCTTCAACATTTGGGCGGTGGAAAGGCAACCATCCCCACCAATATATGTTTGCCATGTTTTAGGATATTAATGTCATTTTAAAAGTACATTTTATATACTTTATTTGATATTTATAAATATAATACTTTGCTTGTGGCATAAGATTAGTCAAACTTAAGGGAACAAAAAAAAAAAAAGAAAAAGAAAAGGAAAGAAAGAAAAGCTAATACTATTTCATCTTTAAATTGTTTTTAAAAAAATTTGAGATTGTTTTTTTTTTTTGGGTGATATGCCAACCTTTTATGAATTTAAATAATTAAATTTAATTGAAGCAATAAAACACAAGTAAAAATTCACCGGAACATTAAAATAATTAACTAAAGGTGATGGCCCCAAAAAAAGGAAAGAAATAAAGGTCAAAATAAAATATTGTAAATGATTCTCAAAGTTTTTCATGAATTTTCTAAATATATAAAATTCTTTTCGCAAACAATTTTAAAATTAAGTAAAAATCCTAAAAAATTTTCATTAGTGGTCCAGAAATATCCAAAAAATTTCCTGATATATCTGAAATATTATGATATCGACTATGGTTTAATTTTTAATAGTAGTACGGTTGTTCCTAAGCCAAAATTTTTTTAAAAAATTACATAAAGAGAATTACCCAAAAAAGGAACCAAATATCATTTCCACAAATACTATAAAGGTTCAAACTACATCAATAGATTCAGTACAATTCACAAACATATATATATATATATATATATATTCGAACTTCCTAATTTTTTTTCTCCATAAGAAAAACCTAAACAAATAAACAATTCAAAATTTTAATACACAATTACACTACCATAAACTCTTTTCTTTTTTTTCTTTTTTTTTTTTTCTGTTTATGGTAAATAATAAATATTGATGATATATACAATGTCATTATCACATAACAGCACATGCGTTGGGGTTGTCGTCACTGAAAGCGGTGGTGTATCTCACTTCAGTTGAGCTAGCACGTGCGAGTTGTGTCATTTGCTGATCATATGCATTTCGCACGTACCCCGCCGGAGCCTTCTTGTCGTAAACCCCAGGGGCATATGGATGTCCCACCACGTCGTAAGGAACGTAGGGCCATAGCTCCGCCTTCTTGCCCGTCCGATGTTGCACACGCGCCACCACCTTCGACGGCTCCACGTATCCGAAGACCGTCACCTTGTTAGCCTTGCGCTCTACCTCCACTTCCTTCACCCCCTTCATACCTTCCAACGCCCTCTTCACTTTATGCTCACATCCTTCGCAGTCTATCTTCACCCTCAGCTCCACCGTCTGATAACAATAATAGACCAAGTCAGAGATTAGGTCAGTCACCATCACTGACTGGATCAGATATTTACTGCTGGGAAAAGTACAGAAAGAAGGGAGGAATAATCTCGTAGATGCTTTTGTCGTTTAGTTCCCTTATCCATTTTCAAAGGGGAAACACACATGAGGACATGATTCAAGACTGATTCCATTTCCCCCACAAAGCTGATTGAAAAATCAAGCACAGTAGAAGTTGAAAAGTAAGAACGCAGACTGCATAAGGCGTTAAGTTTTCCAGGAACGGAGGATGTAAAAACAGACATTAGACGAAAACCATTCGGGAAATTTCTCCAAATATTTATTTTTCTTTCAGGAAAGTTTATGAGATTCCTTGTTGAATCTTTCTACGCCGCCAGTTTTGGATTTATCAAACTCGATTTACCAGATCAATTCCAAACAATCTCACAATATTTTGAGATCTGAAACTAATTAACATGAAGAAATGAAACAATTGAGAAATAAACTAACATGTTTTCCAGAATAGTTTGATCTCAATCTAAGCTCTGTCAATCTACCATTAAAGGAGTACAGGAGTTTAACAATTAGATGAAGAGAGAAAAGTACGTACCTGTAACTGCTTGTGTTTGTGCCTCGACCTGCCAGTGGAGCAGTCGAAGTAATCAGAAACATGATCCAAAACACCCATTCTTCTCTCTTTCTTTCGCCGAAAAAGGAAGTATACGCTGATACTGTGCTGTGGGATTAGTACACAGAATTTCTGAAGATCTTTTGGAGATAAGAATGAAGCACTAAATATCCAACTAACGATTGACACAGGTTATGGGGAGAAGGTCCTCCACTTATTTATAAGCTGCTGTCTGTTGGGAGGTTTTTAAGAAATCTCCAACGTCCAATTCTTCGATTGGACTGCTTTTTCCGCCACGTGTCTCGTAGGGCAGGTAATCAACCGACCAATTGGGGTCCACTTTCCGTCCATTTGTCAGATCGGGGACCGACATTTGTAAGAAACGGATCAGGATAAAACCCCCGAAACAGAAGGAACCAAAATTGTTAGGTAGGGGTCTGGCCCAAATACAAAGCCCGATTTTTTGTGAGGCGAGTTCTGGTCAAGCCCACTCAACCCAACTTCGAACTAACAAAGAATTTTGCTTATGGGTCCTTTTCTTTTGTAATCCATCCTGTTGCAAAGTGCAAACTCATCAATGTATGAGAATGTGAGGCTCTATTTTGAATAAAATCTTAAGTGGTATATATGGAAATTTATACAATTTGAAATTAATTGATTTTGAAGTTATGCTATGTTCTATCTGTATATCATTTCACTGCTATTAAAAAAAAATGATCTTAGGTGAGACATATTTAATTAAGTTTATAATTCTTTAGAGTTGACCAAGCCTACTTTGAACATATAATTAACACAAAAACTTGACTCAAAAATGATATCTAACTAGGTAATTGACTAGTTCATCAATTAATAATCTGAAGCTTCTATATATTTACTCACAATCTTATTATTTTACAATAAAATCTTACATCATATGTGTTTGTAATTGTGATTGGTTCTTTTCACCTATCAAGTTTCACAATTGTATCATTTAATAATATGGTTCACTACCACTTATATTTGTTTATTTAATATTATATAATTATTATACGATTACACAATGAGATAAAAAAAAAAACTTAAAAGAAGAAATTTCATTATTTTAATGGGGAAAACATCCCTATAATGGCATAATTTTCTCAGTGGCCAAATTAACAAATAATTAAAACGAACAACCAAAATCAGACCGCTAAAATGGAATACACTGGTCATAAGTACCAGAAGAAATCTCCATTGACTTTGAATCATCAGATATATGTTAGCATAGTACCTCGAATTCCATACCAATAAAAATTTACATGTGAATTTAATATATAAATATAAAAATTAATTATTATTAATAATTTAAAATTCAAGAATTTAACTCAAAAAATTATTAAATTAATAATAAATTTCACCTCAAGTCACTTCAATTAATATCAAAAAGTCACCACTCTAACAAGTGTGGTCAATCTCCACTAACTTTGAATCGTTAGACATATCTTATGATTTTAATTTCAAAGATTTGAACCTACCGCACTGTAGATCTGTTGCAGCTACGTATGATGCGAGCAATAGGGCACATGGCTTTGTTTCCAGTCTAATTATTTTTGTACGTAAAATATGGTTGTTATTATTTTACAAAGAGGAGAGAAGACCAAAAACCAGCTATTTTGGGGGAGGGGGTGGAAAGAAAAAGTAGGAACAATAATAGTTTATTGATTTAAATAGAAAGAGTTTGATTTTTTTTAAATAATATTTTGAGTTTAAATCTTATAAATAGAGAAACAGATGCTGAAACCTTTTTAATGGGATTCAACATGATTCAATTTTAAATTAATTAAGATTTAATGTGATTACTGAATATCAAAAAATTAATAATAATAATAATAATAATAAAAAAGAATAGAATCAGCTTTGCCATGATGTTTCCCCTGTAGTAATTTTATTTGATCCTATGATTCGTGAAAATTACGTCGTTCTCCTTTGATAAAGACAGATTTTTATTTTTTATTTTTTGAACGGCAACATTTGAGGGGCAGATTAGTATAGGGCAATATACTTCCACCTAATCAAGAAGTTTTCACCATTCATAAAAAGAACAGACGATATTTTTATAATACATATAAGCTGATGGGTTATGTAGAACAAAACATAATTTTTATTTTTTAGTAAATTTTTATTATTAATTTTAAAGTTTAAATTTAAAATTTTTAACTTAAAATTAAGTTGTTAATAACAACATGAGATAATTATCGCGGGCTTTAGATGATTAGACAATGGGACAGCATTCTTCTTGAAGGAAATAAAAAGAAATGAAAAGATTTTCTCCTTCTTTATTCTTTATTCTTTTTTTAAAAAAAAATTTGTGTTAAATGATTTTCTTTTAATTAATTAATCAAGAATCCCATTTTGCTAAACTTAAATTCGTTGTAAAGCTTTCACGTGAATGAAGAATGAATAACCCCTTCCAATTATTGAAGTCATTTTTTTTCTTTTGGAGAAAAGGTGTGACTTGCTTTCAAATTCAATTATGGTATATAGTCTCCCACGGGCATAAATCTAGTCAAGGTTGTGGGGAAGAGGAAAGAAAAGTGATCTTCAAGGAAACAAACTAGGATTGAAATGGTTATTATTATTATTTTTTTAAAAAAAAGCAGATCTGCATCTCCTCCACTCCATCAATTGCATACCTTTAAAAAAGCCAACCCCTCCAATTCAAAACAAGTGTGGTGGTGGTTCCATGTGTTTTCTTAAGAGGATAGTGCTGCAGCTGTTCGTGGCCACTCTGGCCTCACAACAAACAAGACTTGATTTATCGTTGCAGTCAAAGGTACAGGGAGACGCAAAATTTCTTGCTTTGATGTGGGGTTACACTAAAGAACATTGAAAAAGTGGCATGAGGACACTTTCACATGACTTACGTGTGTCGGTCTCCAATGTATACAAATACAATTGCGAAGTATGCCTGACATATCGTATGGGGTCACATTAACCAATTCTACCTAGCTAGCTAGTTCATTTCCCCTTTTTCTTTTTCGAACTAGCTAGGAGTAATCGTCTTGAGAAATTAATTAATCATATCTATATGTTTATATATACACACAAAACGAAGAGTCGCAATGCATGGCGCAAGTTCAGCTGCCACAGATGACCAAGTTCACAAGGCAAATGGGTACTCAATAGTCATGGAACTGCAAGCGAATCTTTAATTTTACATCAAAAGAGGGATCGAATACCCCTCTTCTTGTCTACTTTTGTAGCTCCCCCATACCCCTCTTGAAACTTGAATTCAATACGCATAAATTAATAACCACTCAACGCGCATAGGGCATGGTAACCCCAACAAGACTGCATAATAGATACAAATTGTGGCAGTCATTATTATAATTATATCATGCAACCTATGACATCGATGATTGATGTTGTCTTGTTACGTTTCCACGTGCTACAGTTCTCGGTTTTTTCTTTTTTTTGGGTTGAATTTAATATGTGTATCATGTAGGCATACTTAATGCGGATGCTGTTTGTATTGCTGTTGTTGAAACAGACATAAATTAAGAAACGTAATGAATAAAACAAAACTTAGTGAATTGTTCAAAAGACCATACCTTCATGTGGTTTAATTACAAAATTGAAATTCTTCTCAAAATCTGACCCACCCTCGTCTCTTTCAAAAGTTTGCATATCGCGAAACAAGATGCGATGTACATATATCCTTTGATAATAGTAATTGACAATATTTTGAGTGCCTAGGCCGGTAGTTGAAAATCAATTTGATGATATATATTTCAAAGTTATTAGGTAAAGGATTACGAGGCTTGATGAAGTTAGGAAATTTCCGGGAAATTAAAAGCTTTCCTTTCTTTGGATGAATTTAAAAACATTGCTACTAATAATTATTCAGTTTTTTTATTTTCTCCCTTTAAGGCATTGGTTAAATATATAATTAATATTTTTTTATGATTAATTTGCATGAAAAATATAAATGTTGAATTTGATTTAATCAATTACTCATAACAAACTAAAATCATTTACATCTTAATAATGTTAAAATAAATATCAATTTTTATAATTTTTAATAAAAATTAGTTATAAAAAAATTCAACTATTACACTTTTAACCTAAAAACCTAAAAAGCATAAATTAGACAACCACATAATCATTTCAATTTCTTAGTAGTAATCGGCTAATATCATGAGTTAGTTTTTACATGATATACTAAGTTCACACCTCAAGACCTATTAAGAGTAGATCATCACTGTTGTTACTAAAGAATACATTAGAAATTATTTCTTATTTGTCTCATAAAAATTTGATTTTAATCCATAAAGTGAGAAGCAAACTCCATTAACAATTAGTCCACCAGCCTCAAATTAATAATCATTTCATTTTATCAACTTTTAAATTGCGATAATGCATGCATGAGCATTCATAATTGTTAATTTCTTGCTTCAAAAGTAAACGGTAATTAGAGGATCAATGCATATCATTATCAGGGAACTTGCAGAGGAAGCACCCCAAATATCTCATTGATCAAAAGTTTTGGCGTAATTGATGTTCTTGAAGTTACTAACTAGGAATATAATAAAGCTGAGATGACTGTTGAACATTGCCGTGTGGACCTCTAGAGATTTGATGTTTGAATTGAACCCTTGATATTGCTTAATTATTATTTGGAGTGGATTTCTTCTCTCTTTTCAACATAATTCTCCTAACTTAATTTGATTGGAAATTTAATTATTATTATTTTTTAAAAAAGAAGATGAAGTCGATATCTTGAAAACGAGTTCCGTTTGCCGGCAATGAAAGAGAAAGCTTGAAATTTATGGTAATTACTTAGCCACATTATCTCTTTATCCATGCCTTATTTTTTTGACACTTGAATGATCATGTCATGCATGATCTTCTCTGGAAAGTTTTCCTAGCAGAATTGGTTATACTGAAAATTCAAGAAATTAATGGCCGTGTTTTCAAAATGGTTATCATTTTGAGAGAAACTTGATGGACGCTTGAATCATCTCACTTTTTCACTAAAACCCTATGCAGTTAAGGTTATGTACATATCACTTGATTCACTTTGCCAAAAGCAAAAGAAAAAAAATTTTAAAAAAAATAAATAAGAGGGTAGTTGGGGGGTTTACATTATTCGCCTCTCTGCACCGAATACGATCGTGGGATTATTGATTTTACGAATTCCTAGTCAATGACGTGAGAACACAAACATATATGGGTACTGGTCATATGTAATGGGTGCAGCCGTGCACGAGAGGTGGAGCCCCAAAGGCTTAGCAAGACCTCATCGGGTCATGGTTGGTGGGCAGCACATGGGTCCACACACACCCATGCCTTCTGGTGCTTTCCTCCCATCTTCCCCTCATGTGTGAAACAGAAACCACGTTTTAGAAAAAGGGTAAAAAGAGCCTGGGGAAGCTGAATAAACAAAAGAATCTGGCTGATATGAACAGATTTCCGTGATTTAGGTTCCATTTCTAAACCGTCCAAAGTGGGGTTTTTTGGAGAATAGAGGTGGAGGTGTATCACCAGTGAATTGGTTGACTGTTCAAAAAAAAAAA
>BPVZ01000056.1:815343-826619 GCA_020521535.1 Rubroshorea leprosula | reverse complement strand
ATATCACAAAAAAAAAAACTATTATCTTTTTTTTTTTTTTTTAATGAGAGTTTTACTAACTTTGTAACTAAAAATTTAAAATTTTTAATTTAAAACTAACTTTGTAACTAAAAATTTAAAATTTTTAATTTAAGATTGAAGTGAATTTTTTAATTCAACTATTAGGTGACTTTTTCTAGATCATGTGTCTTTGAATTTCCATAAATTTTGACTTTTCATTTTGTGGTATAATTTTTTAAGGACATATTATATTGCCCTGCAGTGCAGTTATCAACTTTAACGAATATGCTTAATCAATTAATTGTCATTTCATAGAAATCTTTTTGGGTTAGTTATTTCATTTTTGGTTTTTATTGTGAGGGTATTTTTGGGTAATTTTTTATATATTTTCAAATTAATATATTTTAAAACAATTTTAAGATGTAATTCTCATGTTATTTTGATATATTTATTAATTTATTAAATATTAATTTCAAGACTTAAATTTTAAACTTAACATATAAGATAAATTTGGTTACCAATGGCTCAAACTATTGGGTTTGGTTAGCTCACGATGATTCTACAATTTAACATCTGATATTTGTCTATATTCTATTGATGATTAGACTCCAAGATGCTCCCTTTCTACTTCATTATAGTATTGTTTGAGAACACTTCTCATATTTTAGATTTTAATTTTTGTCTTTTATTATTTTAAAATTTCAAATTAAAATAAATATTAAATAGATATTATATATTTTTAAGATGTTAAATTAAATTTACCTTCTCTATTAGTCACAAAACTACTTAGTAGTAAAGAAAAATATCTTTCGTTGTTTACATTATAAAAAACGGATTCTTATTCCTCTAAATTTGTAAAAATGATATAATAATTCACATAACATTATAAAATTTTAATATAATTTGTTGTTATATTATATTATATTATGTGTATATATAATGTGATATTAAATAAATATATATAATATCATGCGTATTTCTTAAATTTAAAAAATACTAAGAATAAAATGCATAAATATTATACCTAAAACATTACATACACAACATTTTCTTATACATTCCAAATCAAAATTGTTTGAACATAACCCCTTTTTTAATTATGGTAAACTATTAACTCTTCATTATAGAGGTACATGAAATAAATCCTATTCTTCAGGCTTTCCGAATGACCAAACTGACAAATCTCTGTATACAGTATTTATCTCTCTTTTCCCCAAAATAAAAACTGACCAAACCAATTCACTATTCAGAGTCTATCTTTTCTCCAAAGTCTCAAAAATCAAAATCCCACTTTGGAATGGAAATTCTTTATTCAAAAAGGCAACAGAGTCCCTCTGAAACCTCTGACCCGATAGTTTAGTCACAAAATCTGCATGTGTACGTCGTTGCTTACCGCTTCCCCATGATCTCTCCCTTTAATGCTCCCATTTTTTTATATATCAAACAAAACAAAGAAACAGTATCCCCTTATACCTCCTTTTTTCTCTCAGTCTTTCCTTTTTCAAGGTTTTCAGTTAATCAATTCCACATCTCCTATATATACACACGCCCCTCTGACCTCCCCTGTTGTCCTCATGTTCCTTAATATTATAGCAGCACCAAGAACAAGTATATAAATTAAGGAGGAGATATAGATAGACTAAAGGGAAACCCATTTGAGTTTTTGGATTTTCAGAAAAGGGTTTGTTTTGGTTTTGATTTTTAGTTTCCGGGATCATCTGGTTTTTCTGGGTGCTTGTGGCTTTCTGTTTCATGGCTATACAGGCGCAGTTGTATTCGGATAATTTTGGGTTACCCTTGTGCGGCGGCTCGTCGGAGTGGATAGACAATGGCTTTGGTGGGTTTAATCCGTTCTCCTTCAATTTCCAGCCGCAGAAGCAACAACAGTTCCAAGAGCGTGAACGGATGTTACAGTGCCTACAACATCAGCAGCAGACGAATCAAACTCTGTTTTTCGATTCGGGTTCTACTTTGAGGAACACAAATTCCACCATAGTCGTCAATAATGTAGAAATAGTGGGGTGTTTTGAGAAGCAGAAACAGGAGATCGATTACTATATCAGATCACAGGTAAGAATTTGTACTATTCTTCTTTTTCAATTGTAATTGGGATCTCTTTTTTTTTTGTGTACTTTGAATACTAAAATTATCAAATTACCTTTCATGTTTATTCATGAATGATGTTTTGATAATTTTATTTTCCAAATTGCACAATAAAAGTGCAACTTATATCTGAAAAACATTTTTCTCAATTCCAAAACTATATTATGATTTTACAACGATGACCATAATGACTAACCGATGGGCTCGCATTGACCAAAGATAGAAGTGTTATTATTGTCATTTCAAAAATGGATAGAAGTGCCCTTACGTGTCAATATGCCATCGATTTCATGTCACTATTTTCCTTCCCCCCCAAAAAAAAAAAAAAAAAACCCCAATCTCATCTCAGCCCCTAAATATAACGCACGCTATCTGAAAAGGCAACAATCCACTAGTTATTCTATCCACACTATTATTGTGTATTGCTTACAATCAATAATATCAACGGCTGAAAATGAAACTCTTCAATTGATGTGTAAATCCTGATTGGGTGGATCAATTTAATACTGTGTTTCGCACCACACGTAAATCAATCACATATGTAAAGAAAGAACGGGGTAACTGAAATTTAGAGGGCTCTGTTTATTGCTCTGCTTTTCTGAGACAAAAAACTCACTGTTTTTTATCACACTAGCAGAGCTTCAATGGCGAAACCAGTACAGATTGAAGTGTGGAACCCAAAAGGGAAATACAGAGTCGTTAGCACAAAACCCATGCCCGGAACTCGCTGGATTAACCTCTTAATCGAGCAAGATTGTCGCGTCGAAGTAATTCTCCATTTTCTATATCTATTTTCTTCCATTTCTTCTTCACTTCCTTTTTCATTGAATTCCGTGTAAAATTGATGGGTTTTGTTTCATTTTATTGGTCAGATATGTACCCAGAAGAAAACGATATTGTCTGTTGAGGATATCATTGCTTTAATCGGTGATAAGTGTGATGGAGTAATTGGACAGGTAAATTTTTAACTCGAAATTGGTTTTAGGATATGGGTTTTGTTTTTAATGTGTTTTTGAGATTTGTGTTCAGTTAACTGAAGATTGGGGCGAGACTTTGTTTGCGGCCTTAAGTCGAGCCGGTGGCACAGCATTCAGCAACATGGCTGTGGGTTATAACAATGTCGATGTTAATGCTGCTAACAAGTATGGTGTTGCAGTCGGTAACACTCCTGTGAGTTCACTTTTCTTGTTGTAATTTAGTTTAACTATGTTATTCCTTTCATATTTGTGATTTGGATGATAGTGACAATTGTTAGAAAGTTTAATTAGTCTAATGTCTTTGTGGCGAACTAAAATGTTGGGTAAATATATGTCTGCTCATTTGGTTAGGGGGTACTCACTGAAACAACAGCAGAGTTAGCAGCTTCACTTTCTTTAGCAGCGGCTAGAAGAATTGTTGAAGCTGATGAGTTTATGAGGGCAGGCTTATATGATGGATGGCTTCCTCATCTGTATGTCATCAAGATATAAATCCCATCCTTCACTGTTTCTGGTCTCTATACGTTTGATATATAAGGATGGTAAACTTCAAATCTTTGTTATATAAGTAGTTGGGTGATTTAGCTGAGTTCTTTTACAGGTTTGTTGGAAACTTGCTTAAAGGACAGACTGTTGGTGTGATTGGAGCTGGTCGTATTGGATCTGCTTATGCTCGAATGATGGTAATTTCTTATCAAATGATTTCTCACAACTTATCTAGGATTTGATGATCTTTCTAAAATGGACATGTGATGATGGCTAGGCTTGAGTGTATTGATGAGATACATTAACTTGTTTAAGAGACTTGAAAAACATTTGGACCAAGTAGAATTTAGTAGCCTTAAATATTTGATAGAATTACTCTTGGAGTCTCGGAGATGTGAGACTGCAGTATTCAATATGAAAATGAATGCTAAAACTTTGTCACTCGAATTCTTACTGATGGAACATAGGACAGTCTTATTGCAAAGTTATTATCATTATTCTTTCAGTCTTCCCACGAACAGCACTGTCTTGCTAATTAAAATACTGTTCACTTGGTATGGTGAAATTTTAGGTTTACTTTATTGTATTTATGACACTAACTTAGTTCATCTTCTTGATAACAGGTTGAAGGCTTCAAAATGAACCTAATTTACTATGATCTGTACCAAGCTACACGCTTGGAAAAATTTGTTACAGGCATGTCTAGAATCTATCTATTCAATTTTATGATTCCTGAAATCCTCTTTTATAATACTTATGTATTCTTGCACTGCAGGTTATGGTCAGTTTTTGAAAGCCAATGGAGAACAACCTGTTACTTGGAGAAGAGCAGCAACAATGGATGAGGTGCTTCAGGAGGCAGATGTGGTTAGTATAAGGTTGTTAATGGATAGTCCTTTCATTTCAAGTTGGAATTCTGGCTGCAATTGAAAGACTTTTTATTTGTTCTTTTTGTAGATAAGTCTTCATCCAGTATTGGATAAAACCACCTATCATCTGATCAACAAAGAACGGCTTGCAACGATGAAGAAGGTGAAATTAAACCTCATTTGTATACTTGGTCTTAGAGTAACTTCGAAGGTTTTCCCAACTTTGTAAAATGCAAATTGCAATTGATATATGTAGGAAGCAATCCTTGTGAATTGTAGCAGGGGTCCAGTGATAGATGAAGTAGCTCTTGTGGAGCATCTTAAACAGAATCCAATGTTCCGTGTTGGCCTTGATGTCTTTGAGGTACTACATATACTTATCTCAAACTCAATCCTTTGCGTTAATACCGCTGCTGCTCATTAATTAGTATGTGATTGCTTGTTGATGATGTTGTAATAGGATGAACGTTATATGAAACCTGGGCTTGCTGACATGAAGAATGCTATTGTGGTGCCACACATTGCTTCTGCTTCAAAGGTAAAATTGATGAAGATAGGTATAAGTGATGGTTAAGGAAATTTATATTTGTTCAAATTGTTATTCTCATGGTTGGGCAGTAGAGATTCTAATTATTTCCCTTTTCACCATGCAGTGGACTCGTGAAGGAATGGCTACATTAGCTGCTCTAAATGTCCTGGTACCTACGCATCAAAAGAAGCAGTGACTTCAAATCTTTTATGTTTAATTATGGCTGGGATTTAGTTTTTTGTTTTGTTTTGTGACAGACTATCACAATTCTAAATACTATCCCTACTTTCCTCTCCATGCCACAGGGCAAGATCAAAGGATACCCTGTGTGGGGTGATCCAAACCGAGTTGAACCATTCTTAAATGAGAATGCTCCACCCCCTGCTGCAAGTCCCAGCATTGTCAATTCAAAAGCCTTAGGTAATAAGCGTTCATATTCCTGATGCCATCACATTCTTAACGTAAGATCTTCAAGTGTATGACCTTATCAATGATGTTTTTGACCTAGGTTTACCTGTTTCCAAGCTTTAAAAGGGGGTCTCGCGGCAGGAACGATGTCCTTGTAGAAGCATTGACAACAATGTATATTTTGCATCTAGCAAGTACTTTGCTTTCTTGCTTGCTTTACTCACTTGTGCACTCCTTTTCTTTTTCTTTTTAGAAACAATGTATTGTACGAACATTATATTATAATCTTTATAATTGCATCAAATATCTACTCTGTTTTTGTCCTAGTCTATCAAAATTGTACGCATAAATTCACAATATTTTGTATGTTTGTGATTCAAAACATATCATCTTTTCTTTTCCTAACAAAAGGATTAAGTTAAGCTATTCCAAAAAGGGTGGGGATTATTTTTAATACAAATTAAAAGTTGGAGTAATATTTCATATATATTACAAGGGTTAGCAATAAATCTGAAAAATATACACAAATTTTATAAACAAACAGGAAATCATAAGTCTGAATGGCAATCTTGCAAATAATCTGAAGAGGCAAGGACAGGATCGTCTCAAAGAATTTGGATTTCAGCATGGATTCGAAAATTGAAATCCAATTACGGAGCGGTTCGGGATTCTATTGCATAAAACGTCGCCGTTCACGGCCCAACATTACGATAAATACAGGACTGGGTCCCCCTCTTTTCCCCAATTATTATTCGGATACTCTTTCTCTGTCCTAGGGCTCGAGTCTTGAACCCAATCGATTCCTGCAATGGCGTCGACATCGAAGAAGATCATGTTGAGGAGTTCCGACGGAGAGACGTTCGAAGTGGAGGAAGCGGTGGCCGTGGAATCTCAGACGATCAAGCACATGATTGAGGACGGCTGCGCCGATAACGTGATCCCCCTTTCGAACGTCACCAGCAAGATCCTTTCCATGGTTATCGAGTACTGCAAGAAACACGTCGAGGCTGCGGAAGCCGTCGAGTTGATTAACAGCTGGGCCGATGAATCTGAGAACACACTCCGTGATCTGGAGAAGGACGTCGAGGAGAAGATTAAGAACTGGGACGCCGAATTCGCCAAGGTTGATCAGAAGACACTCTTTGATCTGATCCTGGTTAGTGCCTATTTTACTCTTTTTGCTGCTTGATTCATTCTAATATAACCGTTTTTCTATTGTTTTATTTGGGATGGCAATTGTAAGTTGTAATTTTTGTGTTTTCACTATTTTGTCATGCACTGTTTGTATCCATAGGAAGGAATAGAGAAGTATTTGTGATAATAATTGAAATTCCTGAAGAGGGTTTTGTTGTCTTGTTGAGCATTATGTGTTTATTGTCCAGAAATTGCATATTTTGCGTTGTGTTTCCTCTAATTGTTTTGACTGCTCTAATATATATATATATATATTTTGTTGTCTTGTTGAGCTTTATGTGCATATTATCTACAGAAATTGTATATTCTGTTTTGTTTGTGTGCTGTAATTGACATGGTTATGTTTCTAATTTGACTACTGATTTTGGGTCTATCAGTGTTGGCGTATTTGGTTTCTTAGAATATGTGCCTTCTATTATAAATTAATTTTGAAGTTTCCGTTCTTTTGTCTTAGCTTTGCTCTCAATAATATGCTTGTATTAGTACGAATAGGTGAATATATGAATGCGCTGCAGAAAAAATCTTTGCTCATTCATGAAATTGATTTAAAGATTCTTTGTATGCCAATTTCTTCTTCTGGGGTAATTGCAATTATAAGTCAGTTTCTGATAAAGATTGATTGTATGCCGATTTTTCCTTTTATGGCTTCTTTTGGATGTTCAGACTTGATAAAATTTAATGCTGTGTAACAGGCTGCCAATTATTTGAACATGAAGGACTTGCTGGATTTGACTTGCGGAACCGTGGCAGACATGATCAAGGGAAGGACTCCAGAGGAGATCCGCAAGACTTTCAACATCGAGAATGATTTTACTCCACAGGAAGAAGAGGATGTGAGGAGAGAGAACCAGTGGGCTTTTGAGTGATAGAGGACCCGTGTTAGATATATATTACCATTAGGCTAATATTTTTGTTTCTTAAGTAGCTAGTTTTATTTCGGATTTGCTCAAGTTAAATGTTGTGAATCTCTTTATTTTGGTAATTAATATATATTAGAGCCTTTATATTTGAATTTTGAAAGCATTTTCCGACTTCCATCTTTGGATTACTGTTGTTCATGCAATGTCTATGCCTGCGTTTTGTATAAATCATTTGTTAAATTTGGTTTATTTTTCAAGAAACAAGAATGAGAAAGAATCATAAGAACAAAATGTTCTTTGGTTACTAAGAAAGTTCCTATATTCGTTATTTCTTTTCTAAGAGCTGGTAGGAGAGGACGAGTGAAATTGTTCCCTCAATGAAACAGGGTTCTAAATGGCTGGTGTGGCCGTGGACAAACCAGGAGACCCTCCAATACACAACTGGGTATTATTGTACTACCCTACCGATCTTGATTGGGTATTATAGAATTTTTACAACACCAGTTCTAAAGCCCATGATGAAGAAGCTGGAGGCATGATTGAGACAATTTATAAACCAACAAATGGAATACCAACACATATCCTTGGATGGACTAGTTTTGTTCCTTGGCAACGATCCCATATTGCTTGGGAGAAGATGACGAGGAAGTTGCAGCATCAAATTTGAACTCTCGCGTCCAAGTTTCAATCTTTTCTTGAGTTCATTGTGTATTCCGTCTATTCATTAATAGTTGTTTGCTAATGTGTTGTATTCTAATGGAGGGATAAAGAAAGGTAGAAAGCAAATGGGTGCGCATGAAACCTTCTACAATGATAGATTCTTGCACTGTACTTGATGTTAACGGGGGAAAGGAAGAAGTTCCATTCAGTGTTGAGATCTATAAAAAAAAATTGATTGATGGAATTAGAAGTTATGATGAAGTGGAAAGGCTAATCTGGAGATGCATGATAATAAAGGTTTCAAGATGAATGCTAAGTACACTCGATAAATTATCTAAAAGAAATTAAAAGATGTAAAAAAAATTTTAGTCCACACCAGTCGAGTGCAGAATGCAGAAACACTTGACCCCATCCTAAAGTGTCCGCTGTGTGTGTGTGTGTTTTTAATTTTATTTTATTTTCGCTAAAAAGTGTCCGTAGTTGAATTGATGCAAACTTGTACAATTCACTAATGATTAAGTGTTGTAAACGAAATGCAAAGATGGAATTGAGTCTGACCAAGTTGCCTTCTGTAGTTTTATTGATGAACAGTGGACCTTTATAGAGTTAATGTTGAGATAGATAGACATTGACTTGTAGGCCAAGTTTCACATCTTCAGTTGGTGAATGAATGACATACAATCTCTTTTTTTTTTGGTAGAAAAAGGAGATAGCATAGATAATTAACTAGATACAGTAGTCCTGGGAGTCATATTCCCAATAACATCCAAATACAAAACATTACAAAGATCAGAAGGACATTGATTCAGCACAACAAAAGGAGAGTTCGACTTTGTACCCTTCTTAGCCAACTTGTCAGCAATACTGTTGGCTTCTCTGAACACATGTCTAAGCTGAAGGCTGGTGACTTGGGACATCATATCCCTGCAATCATCAATTAAAAACCCCAGTGAGTGAGAATCAGAATTAGCAGATTCAATCAATGTTTTTGCAACCATAGAATCGGTTTCAACAATGAGCTGGGAAAATCCCTTGTCCATGGCCAGTTTAAGGCCCATAGCTCAACCGAAAGACTGGAAGTATATCCAATATTCCTGTAAAATCCCAACAGCTAGTTTCCAAGATCATCTCTGAAAATTCCTCCGGCACCAGCATTTCCTGGGTTTGTCACAACTGAACCATCAGTATTCAACTTCACAACACCAGGAGGGGGAGGGTTCCAACCAACAAAGACAGTATAAATAGTTTTAGTATTTAAGGAAACTGGATGAAGCTGCTTATACTCATTGATTTTTGACAAGATGAAATCCCTAGCCATAACCAACGAGAAATTCTTCTTCTCATGAACCAGAAGATTTCGAAAATACCAAAGGGACCAAATGATGTACGAGAAGGAAGTACTCCATCCCTCAAAACCAGAAAATTTAGATTGATTAAAATGAGCAAAGAGCCAGTCATCAAAATCAAGATCGTGAAAAAGATTGTTAATAGGATGAGGAGTAAGGAGACTCCACAACAATTTGGCAAGGAAACCCTCCCTAAAGATATGATTGAGAGTTTCAGGAGCCTGGTGACATCTGGGACAAGTATTAGACTCCACAATACCCCAGTTGAAAAGAGTGTCATAAGTAAGCTATCTGCCATGCTTCAACAGCCATATAAAATTCTGAATTCTAGTAATGGTATCCATATCCCAAATCCAGGACCAAGAACACTTGCTGTAAAAAGGCAGGTTCTTAGCCAGATAATAAGCAGATTTAGACTTAAAAAGACCATTGCTAGAGTACCCCCAAATAAATGTATCAGTTCCAGCATCAGAGAATTTAAAAGGAATGGCCCTTAGCCTATTAACAATATCAGTAAGGAGTGAATATGAGATCAAATCACAGTTCCATTCCCCAGAGGAAAGAAGAGCATCTCTAACAGTAATGTTAGGTGCATTAACATGGTGTGGCCCATAAATCACAGAACTAAGGGGATCCTTACCCACCCATGTATCATACCAAAAGGAGATTTTATTGCCCATACGAGGAATCTATTTAATACCCTTATCAATGATGTGTTTCCCCTTTTTATATTTTTAATCACTGGGGAGGCCTTGTCCAAACTGCTATTAGGCTCAATGATATTAAATTTGTCCCGAAAGGCCTTCGCCCAAATGTTATCTTTTTCTGTGAGCATACGCCAATGAACTTTGGCCATAGCAATTTGATTTGCTTCCTTAGAGGAACAAATACCAAGCCCACCAAATTTCTTAGGCTGTGTAATTTTATCCCAAGACACAAGATTTTCTCTTCTTTTTTGGGGGTGGAACCCCAGAGGAACTGTCGAGATAACTTATCCAACTCTGCATGAGTTGCTGCTAGGAGGAACATACCTTGCACATAATAATATGAAATGGATGACAGAACTGAAGAAACAAGAGTAGTCCTACCCAAGGTTGTCAAAAACGAGATTTTACTTGAGATCGGAAAGGGTAGATAAGATCGCAAATCGTAAGATCGCAAATAGGATCGTAAGATCGCAAATAGGATCGTAAGATCCTAGCAAATTTAACAAAAAATTATAAACTATGTAAACATTTTAAAATAAATTGTTAAGTTTGTTCATTGATGAAATAAGTCTAAAATGAAATATTTAAAATTTCAAATATGAAGTACTTAATACTTAATAGTTCATAATATAATTTAAAGGCTAACAATAATTGCATATGGTAAAAAAAAAAAATCAAAATAACAACTCAAAAACCATCCTTCATATCATCATTTTCTTCAGCTTCTATGTCTTGATTTTCCTCATCATCCTCATCATTAACAAAAGTGGTCTCCACTGAATCGTGGTTCTCCAATTCATCTTCTTTGTCATCTTCTACAAAATCATCTTCTATGTCATCTTCGCTTTTAGGATCTATTAATTCCTCATTTGTTTGGGAATCAGCTAGCCATTCGTCATTTGAAGAGATATCATCTAACTCAACTTTCTTCCTCACTTGTTTGTCTTTCAATTTTAAGTTGCACATAACAAACACTAAATCATTCATTTTCTTTTGATGTAGATGATTTCTCCTTTTTGTATGAACCTATAACAATTCATTTGTTATAAAATATTAATAAAAATTAAGAAATAACAATGTAAAAAACTAAGTATTAATTAAATTAAATTTAAAGGATAATAAAATTTTACCATCTCA
>BPVZ01000056.1:804762-815243 GCA_020521535.1 Rubroshorea leprosula | reverse complement strand
TTTTAATCCTGATGAATGTGTTTCTTCTGGAACAGAATGAGAGATTGAGATTGTTACTGCAAGAGCAAAGAAAGCAACAGGTTGGAATAATGATGAAGAAAATAGAATCCAAGGCTTCTGCTCTTTTGAGACAAAAGGATGAAGAGATTGCGAGAGCTGTCAACAAAACAATGGAGCTGGAGAATCTCTTGAAGAAACTGGAGATGGAGAATCAGGCATGGCAGAGGGTTGCGCAGGAGAACAAAGCCATGGTTCTTTCTCTCAACAGCACTCTGGAACAGTTGAGGGAAAATGCTTCCCATTGCTGTAAGAATGTGGCAGAGGACGCAGAATCCTGCTACGAAGATAACAGAGAAGAGGTAAAAACAGAAGAAGAGGGACAGGGAAGAAGAAATACGACACCCACAACAACAATGGTTTGCAAATGCTGCAATACACGGAGTTCATGCGTATTGCTTCTCCCGTGTAGACACCTATGTTCGTGCAAAGATTGTGAGGCGTTGCTTGATTCATGCCCTGTTTGTAAAACAGGGAAGAAAGCCAGCATAGAGGCATTGATTTTCAGGGGAGAAGAGTTATCCGGGAAAATTGAAGGGAATAGTCAAAACCGGAAAAGGAAATCTGATGATCTTGATTATGGTGCATGGGATGAACTGCAACAGAACCTTTGTGTATGGTAAAAGCATCATTTTTTTTTTGCTGTTGTTTGCTTTTTAGGTTGCCTTGGCCTTAGATGCAAAATGAACAGGGGAATTACAGGGCAGAGCATCTTTTTCTTTTTCAAGGGTTGTATGGGTATATAAATTTTGGCAGATTGATTTGATTATTAACATCAGGTTTCTCGCCATCCACGAATTTGTCAGTGATAACGCAGTTATGCAGTTAGTAAAACTGTTCACACATCACTCATGAAAAAAAAAAGAAGAAAAGTTCATCATCTTGACTCTCTGCAACGTGTTAGGAAAGACACATCCCCTCTTTCTTAACCATAATAGCAATGCATTTTACAATTAGCAAGCCAAGAAAATACTAATTAATTGAGTTATGTAAAATCGGAATCATTTTTTACCCAAAAAAATCGAAATCATTAGATCCGCACCATGATGCACCATGATAAATTCAAAATTTTCTGAATAAATAATTACTCAAATACTAAAATTTAAATACCACAATTACACCCACAACTCACAATACAATAATTTCAAAGAAAACCTTAATTAGTAAAAAATTTAGAACTTAAAGGAGGTTAGTGCTCAATTAAACTAGTCAAAAGACTAGAAACCGAATGGAATCATATTTAAAAGACTGAGGAGTATCCAATGCAACTTAAGCAAGAAAATTACATATTATTTAAGAGAAAAAAAATTATATAATTTAAATTATATTAAATTATATAATATTTATTATTAAATAAAAATAATGAACGTATTTTTTATTTAATAATTTAATATAATTAAAAAATATAAAATAAACAACTCAGTGCTGTACTATTCTTAGTAAAGTTAAAAAAGAACAAATCAACAAGTACTAGTAATTTAGTTGAGTCATGGTACGGTGGGTCCGCCCTATTTCCCGCCTGATTAGCCTTCCCGTACAGTTCTAGCTTTTCTTTTTCTTCTGGGGAAAGTAGTGGCGGGGCCAGTGATCCGACGTGTGTGTGGGGTTTTGATTTTTTCTGTTTTGGAATTGTTGTATGTATATCTTTTCCTTTACTCGGGGAGGACGGTGAGCACGGGATTCCGGGGATTGTTAAAAAGCTGACATGGATTTTGACTCTTCATTAGATTTTGACACGACTGCTTCCCAGCAATTCCCCGGCAATTACCAATGGAGTGCGGTTCTGGCTCACGCTGGTGGCTGTACCCATATTTATGTCCCGTTTTGAGTGTGACATCTTTTTCTAAAAATTTTTATTCTTAAATTGTGAGGTGTGCTGACTCTGACTCCCTCGCATGGGGCTGCTAGAGACTTCTTGCTTTAAGCATTTAGTTTCTTACAAACCTTTTCCATATTCGCATGTAATCCCAACTAATTTTTAAGCGTACAAGACTTTTTGAGGGGGGGTTAATGTCACTAGAAAGTCCCAATCAAGTGCCGACGGGGAATCTGTAGATGGCCGACAGTTTTTGACGTACGTCTGTGGACGGTTAAGGGGTTTTTTGACTAGGAGTTTGCGCGTTAGAATAGAACCCAGTTTGGTACTTTGAGACTATACATGAGATATAAAAGCGTGAAAGAAACTTTTGTATGTGGGTGTGTGGAGAGTTAGAAGCACCGTAGGAGACAAGGAGGCATAGCCCTCTTAAATTTTAGTAGAAAATTTAGTTTGGTATTTTATTTATTTACTTTTTATCTTTTATTTTTAGTTATTTTATTAAAAGAGTAGTGTTTTTAAATTAAAAATTTTTGATTTTTTAATAAAAAATTAAAATTAATATGCACTATTTTCATAAAATTAATGTATAAACTTTTTTGTGAGCCTTAAAATACAAGAGAAAAGAGTTCTTCTTTGGAACTCAACAATCAACATATTCAGGCTCTGACGCTCTGTTTTCCTTGGAGATGGATACACTGATAGCCCATTATAGGCCCACAACTCTTGCCTTGGGAGCTACCAGCAGTTGCGCAGCATCCATTTGGATCAAACCGTAGGCCCATCACGAATATAATATTATCATTTTCGTAGTTGTTTTCTGTCTGCAAGATTTATTCTCTGCGTGAGTAAGAGGAAGGAATCAACCCAAGCTTTTCCGGCGACAGGAGTAAGAAATTTCTTTATTTCCCTTCTTAAATTCGCTCGGCATCACTTTGAATCCTAATTCTAAACTTTTAGTCTCGCTTCACTCAAATTTTCTCTGAAATTTTTGTTGTTTTTGGAGCAATTAGTACTTGGATCAAGAATATTTTCTGCAATTTATACTGTAGAGGGGCAAATCTTGTAGGTGTGATTTCTGCATTAGCTTCAATGGCTAACAAATCTAAACCGAAGCCCAGAAAACTCTCTGTCTACCTCTACGTTCCCAATCTCATTGGTGAGTTTCTCTTTTGTTTTTGGATTTTTGTTCATGGGATTTCAATTGTAGTGTTTTAACACTGGTGCTCTTTTGAGCTTTTTCCATTGCTCTCTTGTTGGTGCATGATTTAGTTTGGATGGATATACTTCATGAATACTGCTTTTGGCTTCATGGGTTTTCAGTTTTTTCTATCAATTCATGTTTGGATGATAAAAATATTAGGCTATGATTGCAGTTTATGTGTTTCTTTATGTTTTTTTCTTTGAGCTATGTTCTTTTGTGCATGTGGGTTTATTCATTTCTGTGGTGAGTTTTCTGGGTGATGAAAAATTTTGATAAGGAGAATATTATAGGTTGTTGGTTATGTATTTTATTATGAACACAATCATTTTGCTTCATGGTTTTATTGAATTTATTTGTGTACATTTGTAAATTCTCAATGCAGGTTACACGAGAATTCTTCTGAATTGCTATGCATTTGCCATCTGCTTTTCAAGCAAAAGGCTTTTCTCTGCTCTTTATTTTCTAAGGTGAGGCTCTGCTATTATCAGATTAACTTTTGTACTTGCTTTGCTTTAGAAAGCCTTTAATATGTAGAATTAGTAGGATATAATATGATTTTATTTTGGGTTGCAGTTTCGTTTGTGATGCAGTGGATGGTTGGTGTGCTCGCAAACTCAATCAAGGTGTGAGTTAATTCAATTTTCTTATGCCATTTTTTGTAAAAGTATGTAAGACTGCAGCAATTTAATAAACCTGTGCATACAAGTACGTTGATTTGGTTCAAATGTTCAAGATGTCTCAAAGAGTCTTAAATGGATACAATTCTCAAACCAGTTTGTTTGTCTGTACAAGAATCTAGTTGTTTCTCCTATTTATTGAAAGCTCCAATTTGTATACCATTGAGTGTGTGATGTTAGCAACTTTCATAAGTTAATTTAGATTTTGTGGCTAGTTTTCATGCCTGTGTTCAGGTGTTTGAGTGAGCCTTAAGTTACTGTAATCATGGATATACACTTTAATACTGATAATAATGGCAAGGGTGAGAGTATTGTCTGTGATATTCATGATGTAATTACCTTTCTCTACATTATGAACAGAAATGTTAGTTGCTAATAAATAAATTCTCTGGTGTGGCATTTGATTCATCTCTTTTCCTCCCTGGTCCAGCTTCAACATTTGGAGCTGTTCTTGACATGGTCACAGACAGGTAGACTTTCTAGTCTCTCTGTGGTTCGGACAGATGGATTTAGACACTGCTTCATCTTTAGCCATCTCTTACACTAGAAATTTTAATTATTGATTGTTTCACTAGTCCTCTCAGTTAATGTGTTTCATACTTCAGGATTAGCACAGCTTGTCTTCTAGTTATACTCTCCCAAGTTTACAGGTAAAGTTCTGCTGTTCATCATGCATTTTGTGTTAACCAAAATTAGTGTACAAGCAATTTTACATGCCAACATCAACTTTTTTGCAGCCCTAGCTTGGTATTCTTGTCATTACTAGCCTTAGATATTTCTAGCCACTGGCTGCAAATGTACAGGTAACTCTTTTGCCTTTGGCCCTGAACTGATTACTTTAGTTGGATGACTATTTGTTCTTCAGGGAAATGTCTGCTCTTACTAGCTTGTAGTACTTCCATGACAGTACATTCGTAGCAGGCAAGGCAAGTCATAAAGACGTTAAAGACAGCAGTAGTTGGCTTTTCAAGTTTTACTATGGGAACCGGATGTTTTTGGGTTTTTGTTGCGTGGCATGTGAGGTAATTATAACTCTGGTTGATCTAGTTACTGTAGAAAACTCTCCAATGCTATTGGTTATTTTCTCATGATCAAACTAATTTGCTTTGCAGGTTCTTTACATAACCCTGTTTCTTCTTGCAGACAAGCAAAATGAAAATTTGAAGGATGTGAGTCCTGTTTTCTTTTTCTGGTATTATTTTACCTGATATGTAGAGTGGATGCATCTTGATCTCTAATTTTTTTTTTTTCTTCTTCCAGGTTTTAATGTCTACTCTAAAGCAGGGTTCTGCCCTTTCTTGTCTGGTTGGTTTAAGTTTATTTGGATGGTCAATTAAGCAGGTTGTTAATGTTATACAGGTACCTGACTTTGCCTTTCTGATTTACATCAACACTCTCAATTTTTAAATTTGTGGGCAACTTACTGTACTGTTGTGAAATTGAAATGTGATATTCTCATTATCTGTGGTTCTTATAGTGTTTATTTCATGGTTTCAGATGAAGACTGCTGCAGATGTGTGCGTGTTTTATGACATGGAGAAAAAGCAGTAGCTGTGATTGATATCAATCTTCTCTACCTTGGGGTGACATCCTAGTTTTTGTCCAAACTGCCTAATTTTTGGATTGCTTTTACCTCTTTCTTCTAGCGGTTAACTTAACATTTCGTTTTAAATATTGTTTCTTGTTTGTAATTGTAATCTGCTTGTGAGCTGTAAGAAACTATGAATGTAATAATCACACTAATTTTCTCAAAAGTTAGACAAAGGCAGGAAATTTCCTTGTTATGCCCTCATCTTTGTGAACTAAACTAGGAAAAATGGTTTAATGCCATAATCTGACATTGAATTCGCCATGGATGTGCATGTGCCTGTATAGCTGTGAAGGTGGTGCAAGAGAGTTCATTTCTTCTGAGTTTTTACTGAGGTTCCATTTTCATTTTCTTCCTTGGTCACCGATAAATAAGCAACTAAGGGGACTTGATGATACATGATTGTTGTGCTGGAACCACATAGTCAGCCATGGAAGAGCATGATGCTGATAAACTTATACATGGCATTGCAGAACTGATCTTTAAGTATCGGATAATTCATAATGACAGGCAAATTCCATACAAATGAAATAGAGAACTTAAATCAAAACATCAAAATTCAAGAAAGGGTTCAATTGCAAGGATAAAAATACTCGTAAAAGCAAGATAATGAATCTCACCAGGACAAGATGCTGCGTAAATGGTATTTCTCTGTAACAAATCTCAATATCATTTCGAAGGCCTTTTGTTACTCTATGAGAAGCTTTTTCAAGCAAATCTTGATATCGAGTCAGATGGATCAATAAAGGCTATATCCAAAAAACTGGCTGACGAGAATGGCTATTCCAAGAGCAATTGCTATAAGGGAAGAAGCCCAAGTGAGCTTCTCTGTTATTCTGGGCACTCTATCCTTTAATGCTTGGCTGCATGAGACTATAAGTACAGTATAACTTCCCATTGCAACTACAGTTCCAAGCAAGAACATGATAAGGAATGCAGCGCCAGCCACACGAGATGGCAATGCCAATGCAGGCAAAATCATCATCAGTGCATCTGGCTGCAGACCATGGACGATCCCAGTGGCAAAAGTGGCAAAGCCTATCTTCTTCTTTTTCCCTAATGATGGGTTCTCAAGTGCTTCATAGGCACTAACATCGCACTCACCATTGTCTAGGGCAACACATGGAGTAGGAACTTCTGAAGCTTCCCTAATTCCCAAGGCACCAATAGCAAGTAGAGTTAAGCCCACCACTCTTGTACCCCAAGTCCGGATAACTTCAATGTGGAGGCGATCCTTTAAGAGTAGAAACAATAATCCAAAGATAACCTGACCAGTATCATGCCCACAACCCCACAGAGCTCCAACTGCAGCACTTTCCATTCGAGTACGGCCAATTGAGAGTGGAGCCAGAGCAGCTAGGTGATCAGGCCCTGATAGTGTATGTAAGCAACCAGCAAAGAAACCAGTCCACGCACTGCTTAATAATTCTCTGCCACCAACACCAGCAGCTGCAGGACCCCCAGTCTTAGCTGCAGTTTGAAAGGATGCAAAGGCTGCTGGAGCAAAAACAGGTTGGATCAAGAACACAATGATGGCAGAAAGTATCATAAATGTCCCTGCAGAAACTGCCTGAAAATGTGTCGAATACAAGAACTTCTGTAAGTCTTTTCACAAAACACAAGTCGATAGTCATAAACTTATTCTAACTCTAAAGAAAACGTTGTTCCCTAATTCAGAAACATTATTAAGATTTAGGAGGCAGTAGAAATTATTTTCAATCAGTGCATGGAGAAATTTGAGAATGAATCATCCATTTCCAACTCATAGAAGCAAAGACAACTTCTACCCAATACCTCAAAGTGATTGCCTTGACCATCAATTATGAGGATGGTCATAGAATGATGTTCCAGTTCCCTAATTGTTTATATTTTAGCATTTTACGTAGCACCCACCTGAATGATAAACCTAAAATGCAAGTATCTAATTTAGTCGCACATCATGGCTGACAAAAACTCTTCAAAGCTGTTCCTTATCCCCCTTCTCTTACTAGTTACCGCTCTCCCTTCTCAACCACTCACCCTTGGTTTTCCAAATGCGATATATAGAATGGGAAGCGAAGTTTCTATAACTATTAGAGTGAAGAAGCCATTTTTCATACAAAATACGTCCCCCATCATCAAAACCTCCAACATCCCTGAATAGGTGCTATTAACAATACCCCTTAGTTTCAAAATTTTATAGCAGCAGTTTCATCCTTGAAAGATCCAAAACCAAAATCCAAGCGGAATTTTACAAACAATTGCAATGTCCATTGTTATTCTGCTAAACTAACAGCAAGACCTTTTATTTAAAAGTTCATATTAGGAAGAGTAATCGATAATAATTGAAATACATAAGGGGAAAAAAAAAAAAAAACCATCGAAAGTCTCTAACTTTTTGTTCTCCTTCCCTTTCTTTTCCCATCAGCCAACCAACCCATTAAGTCAAATACCAATCTCGAGTTCAACACAACCCAAAACTAAGGAAAAGAGAGAAAAAGAATCATATTCAATTGGGATAAAACCAATGCAGAATACTTTATTAATAAAAAATTTGCAAGAATATTAATACCTTTCTCGTCCCAGAGCCTCCAGCGGCTATGAGATCGAGGAAATTGGCACTGGGTAATGATCCATTTGCTGAATCGCCTCTGTGAGAATTGTTAGACAGCACAAACTTGCTTACACTAGACTGATATGGAGAAACTGGAGATGGGTTTTCGCTGTTGCACGAAATTGAGCTGAGTCGCCTGTGCTCCGGTCGTGTTAGCGAAAGTAGATTCAATTTCGGCGAGTTAAATCGACCGAGTCGAGAGAGAAAGGGATGAGGCTTCTGGCAGACCTTGAAAGGGGTTGGAGAGGACGAGTATAGAAGCCTCTCCATGGCTTCTCTGGTTTAGCGGTATAAGAATTATGCAGAGCAGAGATGTAGAGTTGCAGAAGATAAAGTTTTGGCAGAAAGTAGAAAGGCAAGCGTGAAGGATAACTGATAACTGAAAAATTAGGAATTCTATCGTTAAGTTCCCTTCTTAGAAATCCAATTAATTTTGACCTAACCATGAGCTTCATTTTTTTCTTTTTCTTTTTCTTTTTTTTTCCTGATTACATAGAGCCAGACCATTCTCTCTAACTTTTTTGCTTGCTCTATAGTCTATATTGCATGTTATATTATTAGACTTCAGTCTCTATTGCTTTTGCTAGAAGAATAGATTATTAATGGGTTATTTAAGTTGTTAGCAACATTAAGCTCAAATTACCAACACATTCAAGATAAATAAAGATTATATATTTGTACCAAAGAACAAAAAAAATTACATGGAGATTAAATATTTTATAAATACTCATTAAAATAATTTGAATAAACTAATACTAATAAATAAGTTTTTGAATTTAAATCTTCAAATAACCACTCAAAGAAATGAATTTGATTGGAAGCACTAAATTGATATAAGAATGTACTTTTAAGATTACTTAAAGAAAGATTAATTTCAAAATAGATAATAGTCGATATGAAAACATCTGAATTGTCAATATATATGTATATATATGAGAATGGATCTATTTATAAAAAATCTCGATTATTTATCTTTTTATTGTTAATAATTAAGATTTATCACGATTATCTTCTATGTATATAAATATGTTATACATAAATCTTACATACTACGCTTATATAAAATTTTAATTATTCATTTCTTTATTTTTAATGATTAAAATTTATCATAATTTTTAGATAAAAAAATAATTCTCTTTAATAAATATTATAAAAAATAAAAATCTCAATCATTAAAAATGAAAAGATAAATAGCTAAGATTTTATGTAAAAATGATATATAAAATTTATATTTAAATGAATCATTTCTCATATATATATATATATATTCTCTTGTGAATTATACTCCTAAATGTTTCTTGATACTGAAATCGGGTTTTCAAACTCAATGATTTGTTTCCAAATCTTATAGCACTTGGATTTGTTAGTAAGGGTTTTGACTTTTATTAACGCTTTGGAAAAAATCTCCTCCCCCTCAAATTGTAGACGGTTAAAAAAATATATATTTCTTGACACTATATTAGTATAGAAAAAATATTGTTGATGAAGTAAATGTAGATTAGTGGGCCCTTTGTTAAATCCACTAGTAATATTATGAACAAAGGAAAATAATAATTTTGTTACCTAACATTATCATGGAAACTGAAAAAGATTTATTAAGTCACTTTTTTACTTAAATGGCCAAAATTCAAACTTTTATTATTTTTCCTTACTTATTTCATTATATAAAACAACTAGTTTTTTTTTTTTTTTAACAAATTTGACATTATTTACAAGTGTATATAGAGGATGGGAGAAATGAGTTCAATAGGGCTCGAACATACCACGGAGATAAAAGTTCTAATTCAGAGTCCAATATCACTTAATTGAAATGAATCATTCATATAAAACAACTAGTTAAAATTGAATCTTTAAGTTAAAGTGATTCACCTCAAGTTTCAAGATATTTGAAATAATTTTTCAAGATTTGAGATCTCATCAACACCTTAAAAAATTCATTCCTCTAATCTCCCAAATTATAAAGTGTTCCAAAAAAAAACCAAAGATCAACTAGTCGACTTGTCAAATAAAAATAAAAAAGGAACAAAAGGAACTAGGTGAAGTTGGAAGCATCTAGGAACTTTCGAGTTGCGTTAAAATTTGAAATTGGACTCTTCTTTGTTTTTTTTTCTGATGGATCGGAGTCGATTACTCGTGCGGCATTTACACCGCCACGTCGTTCGGCATGAAGTCCACCGTTATTGGACACTTGAAACTGCCACGTTCACATCCATCCACGCTGGGCTGCCGCCCGACGCGTCCCTCCTCGCGCCCCACACGATCTCCACACGGGCACAGCGGAACACCGCCAACCAGGCCCCCTACTATTGGGCTTCGTTTCGTGGTCTGGACTGGGTCCCGAAGCCAGACCCATTTATCTTTTGTTCACAGGCTCACCAGTTCACCCAGGTTAGTGGTTACCAAACAATGGGCTTCCTTTAGACCTTTTAAAAGTTACAATTCCCTCCGTCCAAACCCAACTTGCTACCTGGCTGGCCTGGCCCATCATTTTCCTTTTCATGATATCTGAAAATTTTCATGAAAATAAATTTATTTTTTTATTTTTT
>BPVZ01000056.1:781738-792868 GCA_020521535.1 Rubroshorea leprosula | reverse complement strand
ATTAATGTAGTAAAAATCATTGGATACCATGCTATTTTAGGTAGCAGTCAAAGGCAGTTTGATGTTGGTCAATTTCAGTGAATCGTTTGATATCTTGTAAAGGTAATCAAATAAAAAGGGGTTGGCGTGGAGAGACAAAGATAAGGTAATCTGGCAATGAAAGAAAGACAGACTAAAAGAGACACACCGGAAGATATAAAGAAATAGATGGGCTTTCAGTCCCCCAACTAATTATTTAAAGTAAAGAATGTTTGAGTAGTGGTCTCAGTTTTTGTTAATTAAACTTACTGGTCCACCCTTGCTCTGGTCTTTGAGATTCAAATAGATTATTGTCACGCCTAGAGTTAAAATCAATATAGTTAATCATTGTATCATCGTAAAAGTTATATATGTTAATATTATTCAGTAATTCTTTAGAATATGAATTGCATATTTGTATAATTATTAAAATGAATACAATAGTAATTAAAATTAACTTAATTATAACAAAAATAGAAAATAAAATGTATTAGAAAGTAATTTTAGAAAAAGTAATTAAGTGCATAGATTATAAAAGCCAAATTAATGGGATCTAGGTTTAGTCTTCACATTACTGAGAAAGGTTCAATTTAATTATACAAATGATCAGATAAATTTTTTATAAATATTTTTAATTTCAAAATAAATAATTTATCTTTAATAAATTAAAAAAAATTTAATCTTAAAATACATATAAACTAAAAAAAAAACCCTGAAAACTCGAAAAACATATTTTATGTGAGTAGGAAAGAAGGGGCCAACAGAGTTGCCCGAAACGGAGACAGACAAGGAACAGAGCGGGAAATCCAGTTGAAAATAGTGAGGCGACGAAAAGGACAACATGTAACCGTTGTAAGGGGGGGTTATGGGTGTGCTGAAGTTGGATGCCAGGCTGACCTCTTTCAACCCCTTTCTCGTCCACTTACCCACACCGATGATTAGCCCTCACATGGTTTCGCTGTACCCTGCTGGTCCCATGCCCCACTTTCTCTTTCTTTCTCTCCAACCAAACAAACGCTAGGACCCATCATTTCGATGTTCTCACATAGTAGTATTATTTTATAAGCACCCCTTTAATTCCCAAAATACCCCTGTCCCACCCATAAATGAGCCACCTCCCTGCATTCTTTCTACGTTCCTGAAAGAGCTGACACAGAGTCTCTCTGAACACTAAACAAAGCTTGAGCCTTAGGTGGGGTCTCCAGAGAAGGAGGAAGGGTTTTCTGCGTTGAAGATGTCTAAGGAAGTGCGTGAAGAAGGGCAGAGCCATGGCAAGGACTACGTGGATCCACCGCCGGCACCGCTCCTTGACATGGCTGAGCTCCAGCTCTGGTCTTTCTACAGAGCTCTTATAGCTGAGTTCATAGCCACTTTGCTCTTCCTTTATGTCACCGTAGCTACCGTTATCGGTGACCTGAAGCAAACCGGAGACTGTAATGGAGTTGGCCTTCTGGGTATTGCGTGGGCTTTCGGCGGCATGATCTTCATCCTTGTTTACTGCACCGCCGGTATCTCAGGTAGGGAGATTTAAAAACAGAGCTAAAAAAACCATCTTTGCTTTCTGGGATTTCTTTTTCCGTGGTTTAGTTAATGGGTATTGCTTCCTTTTTCTTTTCTTTTTTTTTTTGTTAATTCTCAGGTGGTCACATTAACCCTGCGGTGACTTTTGGGTTGTTTTTGGCCCGTAAGGTGTCGCTGATCAGGGCAGTGGCTTACATGGTGGCTCAGTGCTTGGGTGCCATATGCGGTGTTGGGTTGGTCAAGGCTTTCATGAAGCATGACTACGATCTATTCGGCGGCGGTGCTAACTCTGTCAAAGGTGGGTACAGCAAGGGAACTGCCTTGGGAGCTGAGATTATTGGCACTTTTGTGCTTGTCTACACAGTCTTCTCCGCCACTGACCCCAAGAGAAGCGCCCGTGACTCTCACGTCCCTGTATGTTCCTTCTCCTCTGCTTCTATCTCATCAAGTTAGATCCTTTCTTAAAAAGGTGTGACATATGGTTTTAATGGGTGCAGGTGTTGGCTCCTCTTCCAATTGGGTTCGCCGTGTTCATGGTGCACTTGGCTACCATCCCCATCACCGGTACCGGCATCAACCCCGCTAGAAGCTTTGGCGCTGCCGTCATCTTCAACAACCGGAAAGTCTGGCATGACCATGTATGTCTATGTTTTTCAATCAAAAAAGTCTTTTCCTTCTTTATGAGCTTTTCCCTTTGTCTTAGATTAAAATATGGGAATGTGAATTTTACAGTGGGTTTTCTGGGTTGGTCCATTCGTCGGAGCACTGGCTGCCGCTGCATACCACCAGTACATTCTGAGAGCAGCAGCTATCAAGGCATTGGGATCATTCCGCAGCAACCCCACCAACTAAAACAAAAACGTCATAAATAACGCAAATAGCTTTGTCTCTCCACTCTTGTTTATTTGTTCGTTTGTGTGTATGAAGAGGATGGTTATGATGAAGGGACGCTTTTCTCCTTTATCTTATAATTTAATCTTTTGATGTTAATTAGCTTTGATGGACAACCTTGTGTATGATTGTTCTTGATTAGCTAGTGGTGGTGTTCATTTTCTATAATTTTGTGCAGAACTTTTTTAACCTCTTTAGCTTTGTCTCTTGCTTTTCTTTTCTTTTTTCTTTTTTCTTTTTCTAATATAATTATTAGTATGGAGGAAACATTATCTTAATTAATAATGTTGCTTCTAAATGACAAAAGATGTTAAGGTAAATGAATAGACCCAAGGACAAAAACCCTCGAACCCCTGGGTTCTAATCGCATGAACCCTGTTGTTGAGCCCATGTTGCTGGAGGGGTTAATATTTCCAATCATATGGTGGCCACGTGTTCCTGAAAATGCACCTGGGGAGAACAAATTAAGATGAATGCTGCTCTCCTTTTTCACCTCTGGAGAAGTGTTTACTGGGTTGGGTGAGGCGGTGTGAGCAATTGGCATGGTTGATTGCTACTTGGTACCATATTGTCTTTGTCCTGCCAGTTTTGGACTTCAGTCCAACGGCCAACAGGACTAAACGACAGCCAAGGATGGGTTTGTGGGACCCTTCCAGCTCTGCATTTGCTACGTGTCATGAGATGGTGGGACTACATGGCATGGCATCACATGGGCAGTGGCAGCTAGTTTAGTTAAGCCGGTTTTGCTTATTTTCATCTTTATCCCATCAATCAGTTAAAATGGAAAAATGAAAAAGGAGACTGCTTTTTGAAAATTTTGATTTTATGAAAGGGCTTACGACTTAAAGTGAATAATGGACTCGACTTTTTACGAAAGTTACATGGTCATTTCTGCCACCTTCTGGACCACTGATTCGAACGTTAGAAGAAGTCCAATCCAGACTCCCGAGTCCGGAAATCACGAGCCTAGTAAATAGAATTTAATTGCCTGAAGCTCAATTCAAAAGCAGAGTCACAGGCAGGGAATGTTATTTGGGAACCTCTCTTTTAAGAACTTTGATTAGGGGTTGAGGGGGAAAGTTTGGTGGCACCAAATTGACACCAGAATGTAACCCACCAACTTCCTACTTCACTGTCTGTGTTTTACTTGCTTGGTAATTAAAGTACAGTAAATTCAATTAGATTTTAGAAATGGGTTTCCTTCCCCACTCTCTAAGGAAAATAAAGAAATGAGGTACCCAGAGATCAGATAAAGTTTTAACACATCTATAAGATCTAGTAATAAGGATTTAGACTTGAATAAGTCCTAAAATGGGTAGAGAGGAGTTTGAAAAGGTTATGATTATTTTCTGTTATATAATGTATCATTTGATATATTACAAAAAAGTATAAATTTATTTATACATAAATTTTATATACCACGTTTATATAAAATTTCAACAATTTATTTTGTCACTTTCAATGTTGAAATTTATTCACATTTATTAAAAATAATTATATTTTTCATCTAAAAAATTATAATAAATCTCAATAATTAAAAATTAAAATTTTGTATAAATATAATATATAAAACTTACATGTAAATAAATCATTATTACAAAAAAAGTTTTCGAACCTAAGTCCTTAAACTATTTTTGAGCCTAAGTAAGTCCTTAAACTATTTTTGAGGGTCATCAAAGATAACCTCTACCCTAGAAATTAAAAAGACTATCAAAATTTGGGAAAATCAGGCCTCAATGAGTCCTTGAACAACTATAACTACCATGTGAGACAGACCTGATTTAAGATAGAAAGGGCCTCGCTCGGTTTGGAAAGAAACTTATTCCCTCTCTAAGAGCTGCAGTTCAAGCCCAAGAGTAACGAGTTTTAACACTATAGGAGTAACAAGGTTTACAAGTCTTATATACATTGTTAAGAGTACTGCCAAGGGCTTTTCCTCGCGGGAGTACACACTTCACACCTTGGATATTATGAAGATAAACTACCCGATTAAGAATATGCAACCAACAAGCAATGAACGAGTTAAAACAAGTGATAAAGAGTGGCATTTGTAATTGTAATTTGAGATTATGCAGCTAATTTTTCTTCCAAGTCGAATTTTGTAAGCAATACTGTAATAGCATGGAAAAAAGCCAGTGGAAAGGAAAAAAACAAAGCCTGCATACACTTGGAAGATTTAAGAGACGAGAGGATATGTTATTCAAACAAAGTGCTCCAATAAGCAAGTACCTTAGTCAGGCAATGCCATTCCTCTCTCAAGATTGTTCTTGATTTCCAAGGTCAAGGCAATCCCTGTTACAAGATTAAAAGTCAGTTTATGCCCTAACCAAAGGCAACTAGAAGCACTTTTTACGAAGACAACTAGCCAAGCATCATCAACCAGTGGCTTCTTGTTTGGAAAATGCATTAAAAAGCTCATCATCCGTGGATTTTCCTTAAAATGCTTCGAGAATGAACTTTATGGAGTAGACAGTATTGTCCAGTTCATAATATTCAAGCTCAAGCACTCTCAACTTACCTTTTGAGTCTGCAACCCGAACCCTGGCATCGGCTGCCTACTTTTTTTCTTTTTTTGATCTAAATCTTGCAACTGAGATTCTAGCTCCTCTCTCATCAACTTCAAAGAACGCTCTTGGTCAGATTTTTTTTCCTTCCATTACATGGAGCTGACTAGCGAGCTGGACTGCTTTCAAGATTTCCTTGAGCGAGGCAACATCAATCCCTGCTGATTCCTTCTTTTACGATCGCTTTGGCCAACTGCTAGAATGGAGCAAAGTGCAACTCTTGAAACACGGAGCATAAGCACCCCAAGTGAGAAACACGCAATTGAGGCTGAGTTTAGCTGGCAGTTTTCCGCTATGTCTCCATACTTCTTGAGAATTGCCCGCAGGGTGAAAGACACAAAAGCTCTCACATGTTATTTTCCAACTGACACACAAGAATCAGAGATTACAGTCTGATTTGTTCTCACACGCCTTGTCTTCATCTATCTTTCTAAAGCAGTATTCCACACATTCATGGTAAGGATTAAATGCATTAATACAATCCACGTGATGGAATTAACTTACTTCCATCGATTGAGTACTTTTTCTTCAGTCCACACCACTATACTTGCCTGCAAAAGTGCAGAAGCACTACCCAGATTCCAGTTTTTTTAACCACCACTATAAACTACATATGAAAATAAAATTTGCAAGGGCCTTAAACATGTTGATTTAGACTCAAGAACATATAATTAACTCTGAAATTCACCAGAAAATTACAGAGACTTCTCTGAAATTTTATTGGATAAGATCTAAGAATGGTCATTGGTCTTACATCCTTCATATAGAAAACTTAAACACCTTAGTATGACACAAAATCCTAGTCAAATATAAGAAGAAGAAAAAATCGTACAACAAACCAATTAAATTTATATTGCATAAGTCCAATTGCTCAAGATTTGAACCCAAAAAGAGTTTTTTTGACTCGAAGGAATCGACGCTCCTCTAAAATAATAACATAAATATCTAATCTCAAAATAATTAGCAATAATAAAGAAATCAATTTTATATTTAAGAATATGTACATATTTCTTTTTCCTATTTCGATATAAACTTTCTCACGTAAAATGGTTAAAACCAATATATGGAAAACCATAAGATGAATCGAAACAAGTAAAGTAACGAACCTGCTGAACAAAATTTCTCGAAGGCTTTCTGTCTAGGGTTTCGTTACGCAGACTGATTTTATTTTTAGAACAAGGAAAAAGGAAGTTCAGTCCAGTAGCAAATTATTAGCTCAATTTCAAATTGAAAAGATGATTTTACCCTATTAATGTCTGTTTGCACTAGAAAACAATTTTATGTTTTTCCATTTCTTTGTAAATCAGCAAGAAAAAATCAATCCACACGGATTTCTTTTAAAGGGTTACAGTATATAGGTGGTTTGCATGTACCTTAAGAATAATATTTTTAATTTATTGAAAAACAAATTATTTACATTAGAGAGAAAAAAATTAATGAAAAATTATCTTATTTTTAATTTTTTAATAAATATATATTTTTTTAATTTTCGAATGCATAATAAAAAGTAATTTTTTCTATCTCATAACTTATTCCACTATCATATTATATAATTTAAATTTATAATTTCATATTCTAACTGAAAAAAAATTAGCATTGAGTTACCTAAATTATTGGTGATCATTTTAAAGAATTAAAACTTGATTAATGAGGTGAGAAGAAAAAGTCTTACTAATTAAATTACAACTTTTTGAGTACTTTTGAATGATTTACTAATTATGTTAAAAAATTTTTAGTACCAGTGAATGATTTATTTGCTAAATTATGAAGGGTAAATTACCTTTATAGAGCCTTTTTTTTTCGGATTAAAAAAAAAAAAAGAAAAACAAAATTAAACTAAAAATAAACAAAAATATATTTTGATTTCGATGATTCGATCACATTTTCATTATTTAATTTGAATGACCACGGACGGGAAATGACATGTAAAAACAAGACTGCCAGCTTACAAAAGATTAAAGTAATTTATGTCCTAAACATGCGTAGCTAGAAGCACTTATGTTGCCATTTCCATTTTATTCTACAAAGCCAAGCATCAAATGATAGTGTTCTGTTTGGCAAAATGCCTTACAAAAGCTCATCTACCAGGGATTTCCCTTGAAACTTTTCAACAATGGACTTGATTGATGAAACAGTCTTGTCCAGGTGAGAGCATTCATGCTCGAGCATCCTCAACTTAGCTTCTGTTTCTGCAACTTGTACCCTGGCATCCGCTGCCTCCTTTTCTTTTTGAGCTAAATCTTCCAACCGAGATTCTAGTTCTTTCTTTGTTGTTTCCAAAGAACGCTTTTGTTTGGATTTTGTTGACTCGATTGCATGATGTTGAATCATGAGCTCGATGGCTTCCAAGATTTCATTGAGAATGCCACGCAGCCAGGAGACATCAATATTAACGGATTCTATGTCTTTGAGGACCAAAAACATTTCTTTTACTTTTGCTTTTGTCAGTTGCTGGACTGAAGTGGAGTGCAATTCTTGAACCACGGAGCACAGACACTCTAAGTAATAAGCACGCATTGAAGCTGATTCTAGCTGGCAGTTGGCTGCTACATCTCCATACTTTTCAAGAATTGCCTGCAGAGTGGAAGAGACACTTGATCTCACATGGTATTTTCCAACTGACACGCACGAATCAGAGATTACAGATTCCACCTCTTCCTCATCACTCTCTTCTGGAGTTTGAGCAGTGCCTGAGAAACTAAAGGTAGAGCTTTTAGAGTTGCCTCTTCCAACCTCAACGTTTTGATCTGAACTGAACTGAGATGAAGTTTGGAACTTCTCAGCTTCTTTCACTCTGGTTTGGGTTACTCTAACAGGCTGTCAGAAAAAAGAATGTGAGAGAGAAGTAAACATGTATATGACACTGGGAATCATCAACCTTCGTGCGCATGTGCGTGCCTGCGTGTGTGTGTGTGTGCATGTGTGTTTGTGTCTAGAGAGAGAGAGAGAGGGCAGAAACCGTGATATTCCCAGATGCAGGGACTGATTGAGAGAATTGAACTTGTTCCATGTCAAAAGATTGAACTCGGGAGTAAATTCCCTCAGAATGTTGCTCAGAGGAAGAAAAGGATCCACTATTCTCTAATTCCACCACTTTCATAGAAAAATGGGATCGAGGTGACTTAGGATCAGCAGGTGTATTGTCAAGCACCCTAGGGGATATTGGATCAGAGTCAGATCCCTTCTTCTTCCTGCCAAAGTTTTGGGAATCCTCAAGGATTTTGGAGCCTGCAATAAGGATGAAGTACATTAGTCAGGAATAATTGTAGTGCCTCCAGCAAAACAAATTATCATACTTGAGACAATTCAGATGATATCAAGTTGATGACAATGCATAAGAACATTTATTTGCTAGAGCCACCCAGTACTTTGAAGAAAGCTTAATCAGAGTAAAACATTATTGTTTCTATTCCCCTGGACTTAGAAAATCCGCTAGATTTGTTGAGAAAGAGTAATCATAAGGCAAAGAATACAAAGCAGAATCCTTTTTCTCTACTTGAAAAGCAGAAGCTTCAGTCCAAAATAGCTCAATAGATAATCCCTGATTAGATCTATCACACCAAATTTCATCCAAGATGAATGCAATTTCAGGAGAAAAGAATATATAATGATGATCCTAACAGATATCAAACAATCCAAAGAGCAATAGCATTCATAAAAGGGGAAACCTGATTCCTTTTTAAAACCACGAGTATTGGAGACAGTATTTCTTTTGAGGCAATTTTCATCACATTCATGGTAAGGATTAGCTGCCCTTGCGCAATTTGGGTAGACCATTTTCCCAGCATCCTTGTTTTTGCTAAGCTCATTGTGTTTTATACCATTGCGAATATCTAACAAAAAGGGGAAAAAGAGAAAAAAAGGGTTTTTCACCTAAGTTAGAAAATAATCAGCAAACCTGCAATGCATTTAAAAACTTACTAATAGAACAAAACTTCTTTTCTTTTCATTATTGAAAAACCTGATTCTTTTTTAACCCCCGGAGCATTGGCCACAGTATTTCTCTTGATGCAAAAGTCATCACATTCATGGTAAGGATTAGAAGCCTTAGCACAAATTGGGTAGACTGTTTTCTCTGCATCCTTCTTTTTGCCAAGATCACCTTGTTTTATGCGATAGTGATTATCTATCAAAAAGGTAAAAGTTTTTCACTTATGTTTAGAAAGTGGTCAGTGAAGCAAGCAATAAACTCAAAAACTTAACAATACAACAAACTTCTTTTACTCCTTATCAAAAAACCTGAGTCATTTGTAACAGCTAGGGCATCAGCCAGAGTAGTTCTTTGGGAGCAAAATTCATCACATTGATGGTAAGGATTAGATGCCTTAGGACAAGATTGGCGTACTCTTCTCTCATCATCCTTCTTTTTGCCAAGTACTCCACTGTGATTACCTAAAAAAGGGGAGAAAGTAAAAGGAAAATAAACATATGTTTAAAAAAAGATCAACAAACCAATAGAGAACTCAAGCAGACACTAGATCATCAGAAAATCAAATCAAAGCCACCTTATGAACTGAACTAATAAATTTAAAGAAATCTACTTCAAAATTCTTTGATGAGACTACCAACTGCTAAAATGGAACCAGATAATTCATACTCTTTCAAGACCACCAAAGCTACAGAACAGGACAAAGAATAGTACTTACCTATCTTCTTTTTATCCCTTCGTTTTTCGCCTCTGGCAGCTCTTTCTAAACAATTAACACCACATTCATGGTATGGATTAGCAGCATTAACACAACCTGGGTGTACTCTCGAGTTCTCGTCCATCTCCTTGTTTGTTCACTGATACCACCAGAAAAACAAAGAAAAGATTAATACAAGCTCAAAGATCCTAACTTGCTTTGTACTTTTAATTTCTCATTGGAACAGTAGCTCATATGTCACTCCAATTCATACAAAACGTAAACCAAATCCTTACCAAATTCTAAACAGAAAATATGAACTAAATTATTAATACAGCTAAACCCCCAAAAGTCAAAATGAAACAATTCAAGAAAATAATGTTTGGTTTCAACAACCACTTTATCTATAGCATAGCTTGAATAGTAAACTCTCCTGAAAGCTACCAGTACCGACTTTTATGATTAGAGTCATCCATATTAAATTACACCCAATATTTTTCTTCAAAATAAAGCATTCAGAATTTCACTAAAAAACCCCTTTTCAATTTTGATAGATCAAAAACCAGATTTGAGTTCTTAGTTTTGATTCTTTACCAATAAATAAGAGATATAACAAAAGAAAATTAAAAAAAAAAACACATCAGACAGTAAACACTAAATATACAAAAGATCATGGGAGAGTTAAGGATCACCTTCACCTTTTCCGGCTCTTTCCCGCCAAACAAACAGAGAACAAGGGAAAGAACGAAAACCAGTGAAATTTACGCTAAAAACTAAAACTTTAAGCTAATAAGATAAACCCCAGATGAAAAGCATGCAGCAAAAAAGAGTGGGACATTAAAAAATCGGATAACAATATAAGAAAAGAAAAATCAAAGAAATTCCAGTAAAATACCAAAAAACTGAAGCTTATCCAACAAACCCCAGATTAAGATCATGCAGAAACACCCATGTGGGCACAAATTAAAAAGAAAAATAAGAGAAATGGGAAGTTACCGGAGGAGCTGAGACAGAAAGAAAGAAGAAGAAAAATGGGAGAGATGGAGATAAGTGAGAATCAGACTTGGATTTGGAGCATTAAGTGTTTGACCAATAGGGAAATTTATAGCTTTAGAATGGTCATGAATTGACCAACGGTAAGGATTGAAAAAATGTGCTGTTTGGTATAATGCTCTAAAACGAGGAGTGCGGATTTATGTAATTAATTAGCCTTTGAATTATTAATAATAAATTAATGTTTTTCAATTATATTTATAAAAATTAGGTAAAAATAAAAATCATGAAAAAAAAATAAAATATCATCCTTTTTATTTTAAAAATAATTAAGATATATCAATAATTTATTAATTTGAATAAACAGTATTTGGTTTCTTTACTTAAAATTTGAAGTTTGAGTGCAATATAATTTTTTATGATGAAGAGGTTAATATCAAAAAATATAATTCAGATGTTTATTTTTAAATAAAATTTTATTAAAATTAACCTAATTTTGAGATTTTTTATTTAATTTT
>BPVZ01000056.1:640286-674511 GCA_020521535.1 Rubroshorea leprosula | reverse complement strand
AAATAAGAGTAATGATAAGGAATACAAAATTTTGAAATGAAAATTTAAAATTAATGATATAACATAATTTATATCATTAAATTAATTAATGTATGTAATATCACAAATTTAAAAAAATAAAAAGAATTGACTATTAAATAATATCATAGTTACTCTTTAATATTTTTAATAACATAATTTATGTCATATCATTAATTTCAAATTTTGATACTATTTATCATTATCTAATAAATAATAAATAAATAAAAAGTGGGTACATTGAAACATAGAAACCCTTCACTCCCTTTCAAGAATTAAAAGGTTCAACCTTGTTCTTTTAGTGAGGGATCAAGAAGAGATTCCCATAACAAAATTGGAATTACAACTTTAAAAATATCACTATTTAATAAAATTTTTAAAATTTTAATTGTTAAATTTAATATTTTATTTATATAAATTATACTTATTAATTTTTACATTAATCTAATATTTATAATTATTTGATCAAAAAATTATATTTTCTCAGTTTCAAAATAATAATTATTTTTTAATTTTTTATTTAGAAACAATTTATGTATTTATCTATATTACTTTTAAAACAATTAAAAGATAAAATCAGACTTTTTGTGTGATGATAATTAATTATAATAAATAAATAATAATAGGTTTAAATTAGAAAAAAATATTATCAACCTAAAAAAATAAAAAAAACAAACAAACAATTAATTTAAAATAAATTTAAAGTAAAAAAACAAGTTAGGGATGAAAGAAGTATTTTTTAATGCATGTTTCACGAATATACATTATTTATATAAAGAAAATAATAAATTTAATAGTTAATTTTTAAAAATATTTATTAAAGTATGATATTTTTAAAGTTGAGTCTTTAAAATTTTTAAATAGTTGAAATTGATATATATTATTTTTATATAATAAACACAATAACTTTTATCTTTAGTTCTTAATTTTTAATTGGGGATTTAAACTCTATAAAGCGAGTAATTACCAACAAAATTTTTACAGTAGAAATTTCTCCCTCTCACTCTAAGAAGAAGAATATTCGTATTCTATTCGCACGGCTTGCAGAAATTATGATTTTTGTCATCGTAAAGCGTTGATGATTTCCCAATAAAACAACTACAGCAGTTACTGTTTTTCTTTTTTCTTTTTTTTTCCTGTTTGTTTGTTTGTTTGTTTTTGCCAGCAACATTTTCCGTTTGATTTTGGGTGGACAGTCACCGTGGACTGGAGATTATGCGCGTGGGGGAACATGCGGAACGGGTGGGTCGGTTGCAAGTTACAACAACGCCAAATTTTGGGGACGGAGGACTCACTGACGAGTGGCTGGCCCGACTCTAGATTTGTGGATTTTTTTGTTTTTTTTTAAAGGAGTTTCCCATTTAAGTATGGGTAGGAAAAAGAAGGAGAAAACAAGACGGCTTTTAATGAGTCAGCAACAGCTTATATTGTTGCCGTATGTGGGGGTGAGGGGTGCTGTGCCAGCATTAAAGCATTGCCTTGTTATGCAAGAACCCAAAATATAATGATTTCATAAGTTTCTTAATATAATTGATATTTGCTATAAAGTTATAATTAAATTGTCATTTTTCTAATTAAATGAGTAAATAAATAGGTTAATAAAAAGATAAATCTTTAGGAATTCTTTAATCAAAACATAGATGGAAGCCTTCAACTAATAAAGAGGTAAATATATATTTGTTCTATAATAAGGGGTATGAGAATTTTAAATGTTTCTGTTAAAGGAATGCATTATTTCTAATTTTTTTGAAATAGAGAAAATTGACTTCCAAATTTCAATTCTATTTTCATCTCTTTGTTTTATGGGTTTTTTAATTTTCATCTGTTTTTAGTATATTAATTACATATTTTTTTTATTAATTGTTACTTTAATTTTAGTAACTATTTAATTAAAATTAAATATGTATTATTAGTGTTAAAAATAAATTATTTTTTATATTTTTTTTTATATAAATTAATAAAAAAATATAATAAATATATCATTACCATATCTCCTAAATAAACATGTTAAACAAACCTTTATTTGTTTTTTTTTAATAAATTTACAATAACCGGATTTGAACCATTACCCAATAAATAAATAGGAGAATGCACTGACCTCAGGCCAAGTGCGTTAAACAAAACCTTTATTTTGTTTCTCTTAAAGTGGTAGGACTAATTATTATCACATTTAAGACTCATCACAACCTTCATCATTTCTCATGACTTGTGGATTGGTAACTGAGGAAAACAAAGCAAAGTAAAGCAAAGTTATTATTAGTTTAATTTGTTGATTTATAAATAATCATAAAATAATTAAAATTTACTAAATTAAAAAAAATTTTAAAAAAATTTTAATTTAAGAAATTATAAATTTGTGACTTAAACAAGTTCTTAAAATAAAAAGTCATAAAGTTCATAAAAAAGTCATAAAGTTCATAAAAAAGTCATAAAGCACTTTTGCAAAGTCATAACCCTATACATTTACAAAAAATAAAATAAAATATAGGTCAAAAAAGTGATTTTTAATAGCCTACAGTAATGATACAAAAAAAGTAAGAATATAATAAATATATTTTATATACATGCATATTTACAAGTATAATGGTTAGTAACTTAATTTTATTAATTGTTAGTAATTGAAGATTCGATTTTAAATTTGGTGAATATCTCACCTCTATTAATGAAGCACAGGACCCATCGAGTCACTTAGTGGAATTCATATTTTATATATATATAATGTATATTAAAAATAATAAAAATTGATTAAAATTTAATTAATTAATTAAAATTATTTATATAATAATATTATTAAAATAAAAATTATAATTTTTATATAAATTAATTATAAAAAAATATATTTATCACATTTTAGTATGTGGATCGACAAATTCGTCAAACTATTACTTAAGTATTGATTTTTGTTTCACGAGGAATTCTTCCGTGGCACAATAATAAACCGGTGCGTTTTTATAACAAACTTGGGAATACGACTTCGTTTTGATTACTTCATCGGCCCTTCTTGATCTCTTCCCATTCCCAGCTGTTCCACATCCCCACTGCAGATCTGCCTTTTTCTCTATGCTGCTGAAACTGAAGGACACGTACAAAATGCAAAACAACACGTGGGGATAACTCCTACCCTCGTTTTTCTCTCATTCGGACACATAGCCGAACCCACGCCACTACCCACAAAATCTAATGCTGCTACGGTCCTCGTTTCCATGGTTAGTTTCTCATTCTCTTCCATGCATCCTTCTCTGTTATTGTACTGAATTTGTTCAATGTTCATGATTTGCTATTTGGACATTCTGGGTTGTCTGAATTTTGGACCAGAAAACAGGTGCATTTTTCTTTTTATATTCTTTTTTTTTTTTTAATGTTTAATTGTCCGTAATAATCTGATTCTGCTGTTTCTGTTCCGCAATTGCTTGATCCTTTTGTTCCGTTTTATGAATTTTTGCTAAATTAGAATCTTGATTTTGTCCAAGGAAAAAGGAGAATTTTTTAATAATCAATTGTTGTAGTTTTGCCCTGTTCATTTAACCTTTCCTTAAAGAACAAGGAGAACAGATAAAGGTTTGAGTTGACTATGCCAAAAATGAGATTGAGAAATTATTCTGGCTTTGATATATTGTTAGGCTTTCTGGTTTCATGTATTTATTAGAGTTGCTTAATTTGGGGGAAAGTTGGTTTAGATGCTGGTTGGCATACTGACCCAAAAGATGCTAGTTGACATCTCAATTGGGTTAAACTTGCTTAGATTGTTGGGAAGCTATCTGTTTCGATGCTTATAGCTGTCTATGTGTGTCAAACTTCTCCTTTTCTTCTTCTTCTTTTTTTTTTTTGGGGGTTGTGTGCCAGTTAAGACACTACTGAGCTCAGAAAGAGTTGCAAAATTTAGACTATCCCATATGGGAAGCAAAAAGCTTTGTCTTTCCTTATGGTTGTTTTAGACTGAGAGAGTCACAGAGGGGACGGTATGGAGAACTATTGTTCAGATTCTGTTTTAATATGACAGCATCTTGGCAGTTATTTCCTTGCGTTGCATGTTTGTGTAAACAGAAGATGCTGCACCTTGATATTTGTCATGCTATTTTTCTACCCCTACTAATTTCTGAACCTGAAAATGTTCATTGTTTTTTGATACTATGTCTTTAAAAATTCTTTTTGTATGCAGAAACAAAGGACTCCATTAGCTAGTCAAAACTCTGGTCAGATGGTGGATACCACCAGTGCCGACTATATGGAATTGGGAGAAGTTTCTTCTCCCAAACTAGAGAAGTACCAAAAGGTTTCGATTATACCACTTGTCTTCTTGATCTTCTATGAAGTATCTGGGGGGCCCTTTGGTGTTGAAGACAGTGTCCAAGCAGCTGGTCCACTTCTAGCTCTTCTTGGGTTTTTGATAGTTCCATTTGTATGGAGTGTCCCCGAGGCGCTAATAACAGCAGAATTAGGTACAATGTTTCCTGAAAATGGTGGATATGTCATTTGGGTTTCATCTGCTTTGGGTCCTTTCTGGGGTTTCCAACAAGGTTGGATGAAATGGTTAAGTGGAGTAATAGACAATGCATTGTACCCAGTTTTATTTCTAGACTACATGAAATCAGCAATCCCAGCTTTAGAAGGAGGTTTCCCAAGAACTCTTGCAGTTTTGGTTTTGACTGTTAGCCTGACTTACTTGAACTACAGAGGTTTAACCATCGTGGGACAAGTTGCAATATTACTGGGTGTGTTTTCTCTTCTTCCTTTTGTTTTCATGGGAATTGTGGCAATTCCCAAACTTGAGCCTTCAAGGTGGTTTGTGGTAGATTTTGGCAATATGGACTGGGGTTTGTACTTGAATACTCTTTTTTGGAATCTGAATTATTGGGATTCAATCAGCACTCTTGCTGGAGAGACAGAAAATCCAAGTAAAACTCTTCCTAAAGCTCTCCTTTATGCTGGTATCTTGGTAGTTTTTGGATATTTTTTTCCTCTTTTGGTTGGTACTGGAGCAATTCCACTTGATCGCAGGAAGTGGACTGATGGGTATTTCTCAGATATTGCTAAAATGCTTGGAGGTGTCTGGTTGAGATCTTGGGTCCAAGCAGCTTCTGCTCTATCAAACATGGGGATGTTTGTTGCCGAGATGAGCAGTGACTCCTTCCAACTTCAAGGGATGGCGGAGCGTGGTATGCTTCCCGATTTTTTTGGAACAAGGTCCCATTATGGAACCCCTATAATTGGCATTCTGTTCTCTGCATCTGGTGTTTTATTGCTTTCATGTTTGAGCTTTCAAGAAATAGTAGCTGCAGAGAACTACTTGTACTGCTTTGGAATGATTATGGAGTTCATAGCATTTGTGAAGCTGAGGATGAAATACCCAGCAGCATCTCGGCCATATAAGATACCTATCGGCACAACTGGATCAATCTTAATGTGTATTCCTCCTACCCTGTTAATTTTTGTGGTTTTAGCTTTTGCTTCTTACAAAATCATGGCCATTAGCATTCTGGCCGTGATGATTGGGTTTGTACTGCACCCTTGTCTCCGCTACCTTGAGAAGAAGAGATGGGTCAGATTCTCCATGAATACTGACCTCCCAGACATCCATTATCTGTAATGTAACGAGCATTACTTGTTCTTTCTCTCTTAAAATGATTCCTTTTTCTTTTCCAGTAGCATTACCATGGAAATGCATCCGATCATGTCCTTAGAGAAACTAAATGGCTCAGGGCTTCTCCATAACAAAATACCTGAGGCAGCTAAACTTAGGAATACTGGCATTTTCCTTCATACGATATTCAGTCGCTTTTTTGAAGATTGCACGTGAACAGGTAATAAGGGATATCTAAAGAGTTCAAAACGGAGCTACTTGGTTGTTTCCCAGTTGATTTCCTTGCGATTCAACAGAGCTCTAGCATTGGTATATTCCTTTATGCTCTCTTTACCCTTTCCAACTTCCCTGTCTACTTTAGTAAATGAAAAGCCAATGGCCTTTGCTTTTTAGGTGAAGTTTCTGCCTTCTGGTTTTAGAGTTTCAAGTAATGGATTCAGAATGAGATTTAGAGGAAGTCTCAACAGCCTTGCAGGTCTCATTATACAACAAAGTCCTACTACCAAGCGCAACTAAACAAGAATGAACAAGGATTAGCTGGATTGTCTTTTTGTATTATTAGTGGTATCCTTAGCGTCATCTTACCTAAGCACATTATTGTCCGGCCAAGGTAACCATGTCTGCGGAATTATCCTTTCTAGTTCTAGACTAGGTTAAGGTTTTGGTTTTTTCCAAGTGTAATTTTGTTAGTAATGATTGTAAAAAGAGTTCACAATTTTATATTTCAAATTGGTTGGACTGCAAAAACAAAACCCTTTCATTCAAGGGGCTCTCCATCCCAGAGTTAATTGTTGTGTGAATAAGTAACATCTGGGAAAACTCTAGTAAAATTTCCTAAGTTTACAATCTAGATATCTCAGCATTGTTTCTCTAAATTCCTTCGTGAAATAGGTTCCCCACTGCAAAAAATTGCTAGGACTGATGGGTGGGAGAGGCACATGGAGAGATTTAAAGTTTAAAGTAAGATGTTGTCCTCTTCCTCTAGCTCCATATGACTTTGCAACAAAGCTAGCTGTTGATGTCTTCACCTCACTATAACTGGAGAAATCCACATGGCTCTCACTTGGGCGATTAAGGAGAGGATTCGATGATTAACATATTGATTGTCTTATTTACCTGCCAAAGTTTCCGTGATTTGGGGGGAGAATTCAATGGTTTGTGATCGGAATTTACATTTGCCTATAAAACATCGCTGTTCTTTTGGCTTTTGTTTTGGTCCTCTACAAGAAAAAACAGATATAAAGTGAACAGAAACATCTTAACATTCTCTCTTTCAGTGAAATCTGCAGGGAAAGAACAAGAAGGGAAAGTGGAAATGGGTGTTCTAAGGAATTCTCCAAAGAGAAAGGAATCCCCTGATGCGTCTCCAGAGAAAAAAATCCACGACACTTCGGTGCCTGTTTGATCTGGATTCCGGGCATTACAGTCCAAGCAGACTTTCTAGTCCTGTCAGGCAATCTTCTTTTGAGTCTCGATATGAAGAAATCCTCTCCGCAGTCTCCTAGTGCAACTTCATCTTCACTTTCACTGATCCTTTGGAGTCTCCTTCACGGCAAGATCTAAAGAGGCTCAAGCTCAACCAAATACCCTCCATAGTCAAATTTTGCAAAAGGTCAGTGGATGAATTTCTTCTGTCACATCTAATGATCATGATATCAACTAATCTCTTCGGGCCACTCCCTCCACCTTCCAACACCCTCACCGTCTCTGACCTCCCTGATGATGAACTCATTTCCAACTTTTCACCAGCATGGCTGCACTTGCAGATTGTATATGACATTCTTCTTAGGCTTGTCCTCAACGTAGATCCTACAATACTGCGTGATTACATTGACCATCATTTCCTCCTCAATCTTGTCTCCCTTTTTCAGTCTGAAGACCCCAGAGAACGCGAGAGCTTGAAGAATGTCTTCTACCGGATATATTCCAGGTTCCCCTTCTATCGATCATTCATGAGAAAAGTGATGAATGATGTCTTCTTGCACTATGTTTTCGAGACAGAAAGGCACTGTGGAATATCCGATCTGCTTGAGATATGGGGAAGTATAATCAATGGTTTTGCAGTTCCTTTAAAGGAAGAGCACAAGCTGTTCCTGACGAGAGTGCTTATTCCTTTGCACAAGACAAAAGGATTGCGACTTTATCACAAGCAGCTCTCTTACTGTGTGTCTCAGTTTATACAGAAAGAGCCTGCCCTTGGTGGGGTTGTTGTGAGAGGAATTCTGAAATATTGGCTAACTGGGGGAACTTGAAGAACTTGTAGAGAACATAGATCCTGATCATTACCGGAGATTGGCTCTGCCTTTATGTACTCAGATAACACGATGCTTGAGCAGCTGCAACTCACAGGCAAAACCCTCCTTCCATAACTTCTTTATCAGATGCTCTGTTTCCTCTGTTCTGACTTCTTTTCTTCTTTTTTTTTTGTTTCTTCTTTTGATCAGGTCGCAGAGCGTGCTCTGTATGTACGGGACAATGAGCTGTTTGTGAAGATGGCATCAGCAGTATTAGAAGAAGTGTTTCCGGTGATCATCGAAGGAATGGAGAAGAACCTGAAGTTCCATTGGAGCAAGAGCGTGAACTAGCTGACAGAAACCCTCAAGGCCATGCTGGAAGATATGGATCCAAATCTATACCACCGCTACCTGGAGGAGATGGATATCAGGGAATTGGAGGCGCGCCAGGAGGCGATGAAGAGGAAGGAGAGATGGGAAAGATTAGAACTGGCAGCAACAGTGGCAGCTGAGCAGATGAAGAGAATCAGTTCTCCCGACCGCCGCAACTTTTTGATTCTCGGTGAAGAAGAAAAACAGAGTGTGACATCTTGTGCTGGCAATGAGTTTCATAAGACCTTATGATCAACATTATTGTTGACTGAATTCAGCTACCAAGAAACATAATATGCTGCAAACCAACTTGGTATGAATGTTACATACAGATAAACATATTAACGTTTAACATCAGAATTGATATAATCACAATATTATTGATTCACACGTCTTGCTAAGCAAAAGAACCAATCATAATTATTGCTATCAAAAAAATGCTGATAAAATCAACTATAAATTATTCATGCCAAGTTTTTTTTTTTTTTTTTAAATGTTGTTTCATCGACTTTAAATTAATAAAAAAGACTAATCATTAATTAATACGTAAATTTATATAAAAATAATATGAAAAAATTACCTTTAAATCATTTTCTTATAATTTAAAGTGAAAATGAAATATATTATCTATGTACCAGCAAGTGCGGCAATGTTTCAGAACTTCGGTAAAGGATCCTTGATGCAATGGGATATTAGAATAATTTGATAAATATGCAATCATTATATTTCTTTTTCTTTTTCTTTTTTTTGACTATAAGTTAAGAAAATAATATTAACAAAAATTGAATATTATTTAAACCAAGACAATTGCGCGAGAAAATTCTACTACAATATTTAAACGGGAAAAATCCCACATGTTCAATCTCGATGATAATGGTTGTGTCGCACATATGCAATTTGTGCAAGAAACCGGCAATGGTTGTATCATTCAGGTTGAACTAGTAATAGCTACTGTCCTACTGACATAAATTTTCAGATCTCTTTTCCCGTACACTTTCATCACGGGAATCACAGGTAGAATGTTGGATGGATTGAAGAGCAGCATCATATTAATTGCATCAATACAATCTAATACTTTCGTTTCAGTTTCTCCTTTCTTTGCCATGGACTATCTTAAGTTGCAAGAACGTAGGATATTTTTTTATGAGCAATGCTGCCTCAACATTGATCTTTATATTAGCGTTTGTTTGGATAAAAATGAGTAAAAGAAAGAAAAAAAAAAAAAGAAAAAGAAAGGAGAGGAGAAAAAAAAAAGGAAGAGAAGTGAAAGGAAGAAAAGAATTGATGTTACTTTGTTTAAACAGAAAATAATAAAAGAGAAAAAAAGATAATATTTTTTAATTAAATAATTTTAAAAAATAGAATAAAATTTTTATAATTTACTAATTAAAAAAATAATATAATATATATTTAAAAAAAATTAAATATATAAAGCAAATCTTTCCAAATCCCTTCATTTTAAAAGAACTAAAAACAATAGAGTGAAGGAATATTCCATCTCCCTCAATCTCCCCTCCTCTCCTTTAAAATTGATAACCCAAATAAAAAATGGTGACATCTCCCCTTCCTTCTTCTCCTTTCCTTCCCCTCCAACTTCCCCAATCCAATCTAAAACTTAAGGTTCTAACAAGCAGTGTCGTAAAGATACTGGAATTTTAGGTGTAAAAGGCATTCAAAGAATCGAATTGCCAATAATCCTCCCACAGGTTTAACAACAATTACATGGCATTATTGTTCTCCACAATCCCAATCTCATAATTGCTGAATTCAATAAAAAAAAAAATTGAAATTTCTTCACGATACAAACCTTGCAACATATATAGGACAGAAAATTGTAGTGATAAATGTCAAAACCCCTTCTAAAAAAAACCTATGGGGATTGCAAACCAAAAACCCATCTAATCCTTATAAAAGGACCCAATAAAAAAGAAAAAAAACCAGTTAATTAAATCATCAAAATGCGAAAATGTACGATATCATTTAGCCATTCTAAGACAGAAAACAAGGAAACACTTTCTCAAAACTGACTGGCATGCCGCTATGTAATATCCACACCCAAATTCCAAGTTGCTTTGTCTCCCTCAAACCAAACATAGCCAAGCTGTCGGCATTCCCGGCAGATGCAAATCTGCTTGATTTGATGGGTTGAGGCAATACTGATGCTTTGCCTAGGAAAAAACAATGACCACAATGATCTTTTTTTGCCTAAACGAATCACCTTCCCAATACAATCCAACAATGCACAAAATGACCAGTAGTTACTGATGTAGATACAGTATCTGAAGAATTGCAGGTTGTAGAGATACCCAGCACTGATGACCAAAAAACTTCTACACTTGGTATTTAGAAAGTTTGTCCTTCACCATGGGCTCCAAAGCAGACATACACTGGTCCCATGCTCCATTCCTCAGCATCTGCATGAATTGTATTAACTTGATGAATTAACTCTTATAATTCTCGTATGTTTTTCATATTTCAGTAACTATTATCATTTAATGAATTAAAGAAATTCACTACTTGCTGTCAAACGAACATTTAATATAAGAACATTGCCAACCTGTTTATAACCATGCAACACTTGGCAAACTTCATTATGTAGTTCTTCACTCCGTATTTCCTACATATATAAGTGAGGTCAAGAATCCAGCTTATCATTCAAAACCTAGAACATTCAAAAACAATAAGAGGGCATCCTTACATGCCAACTTGCAATAGCTTGGCACATAAAAACAAGTGAGCTTAGACCCCCCGATGGATTTGCTCTGACCTGAAATCATTTAGCACCACCAAACCGTGGATTGGATTATTGATGCAAATCCGCTACAATCTATATCAGAAAAGAGATAGAAATTCAAAACTAAACTGTATGCATACCATTGCACAGAGACCTCTGAAAGCATCCTCTTTCTCTATATCATCACGTATCCTGGTGTAAATCAATTGCTAGAGAGATCAGTAGGTGTAAACAATGTAACACCAAAAAATTATCTTGCAATGCTAAGCTTAATTCATTTATCATCCATAGGGCATAAGATAACTTGGTGATGGGATTTTTTCAGCTTTTGACATCTTGAGTGCGAAAGGCATGATTACTTACGTTGACAACGAAATGCACCATGCTTTCATGAAATGTTCCATGTGTGGTGCTACGAGTTCTGGACAGACCCATGCAATTCTTCCCAGTGTAATCGCACTATTTTCAATGAGTGACTTGTTAATCCCCTGCTCGTCATCCAAAGATGTCATTTACATATCAATTGCAAAGATAAATTCACTCCATAACTCTTCCAAGTAGGCAACAAACATTCCAGACATAATGAAAGGGAAGATCACCTCTGCATGCTGAAGGATCGGGACCAAACATGAGATAACTGTCATGACCACCGGTGAAATTTCCTGACGAACCTGAAATTTCAAGGTTGACAAATTAGCTTACAATAAATCCAGCCAATAAAGTGATGAAGTTAATCTATGCCAGTCTTACTGATTGGACCAAAAAAAATCTGCCATACCTTAATTGCCAACTCTCCAATTGCCCAACAAGCATTGTTAGCTACTGAAACGGTTTCCTTTAACTTGGATGTATCCTGAAGCAAGAATATGATATGTCAATAGAGGACAGCCAAATATAACAATTAGAACCATACAGTCAGTTTCATCTTACCAATTGTTTTGCTGCAATATTGAGAAACTCAGACAAACGAGGATGCAAATGGATAGGGCAAGCCTAAAAAAAAAAGAGACAACAAGACATGACTAATCAAAAAACTAAATGAGTCCTAAACATTTAAAGAACACAATCATTAGCTTCAAGTGGGCCTGGTGAAAGATAGCAGCTCTACAATTTTATCCCTAAATTAAGAGGTTGTGTTCCTAGCATTCTCACCATTCCCCTGCCCCCTCCACATCATGGCAATTAAGCTGGATTCAAAATAGATTAACTCATTTTTTTTACCAGCTCTGAATGAGATTAACTAATGATCTCTTTTTAACTTACTCTTGCAAGATCCCCAAGAAGTGCAAATGCACTTTGCCGGACATCATTAGCATCATCCATACAACACTGCAGAAGCAGATCCCTCAAACTACTCTCTGAAACCTGTGTCACAAGTCCAATAGGACAAGGAAATACAATTCAGTTTACATTTTTAGGTTAGGATCATGTTGAACTAATTATTAAGAATTAATTAAAGAATCACTTTTAGTAGATCATGGTGGTTAGACAGACATGGAAAAAAAAAGGGACCATCATTACCATTACTTTTTTCCATAACATGGACTAGAAAGAAGGTATAGAAGTTAGATGAAAGAAAGAAATTATTCATCCAATAGTCAATCCACTTAATCAGACCTTTTGCAATAATAGTAATAACTACTGCAAAGCATGTAGGAAGCAGTGTTCTTGGCCATCGTGTAGGGGAGCAGTTAGAATCAATGACTTCTCATGATTTTCTCATCAAAAACCAACTTTAACAAAAGCTAAAACAAAACCTACTTGCACAGAGAAAGAAGGGGTAATGGGAAGTAGCAGGGAAGGTGGGGTTTCATCTTATTGAAAGGATAAGGGGAAAGGGATGTACCAAACTCTCTATCCCACTACCAAGACCCTCTGCAAGTCCAGAGAGCAAGTCAAGAGCGCACACAATGAACTCTTTATCATATTGAACTGCCGCTGAAACAGGATCAACCTGCAATTAAAGATCCAATCAATACTTTTCTTAAAAACCCATAAGCACTGCCAACGGTACATACATCAAAGGTAAGTAAAATGTAAAACTTATAATTATTAAATGTCACCTAAAAAGACAGTGATGCAATACCAGGGCCATTAGGATAAGAACCAAACTAAAACGCAACAACCTCTAAATCATTAATTAAGCCATTTTTATTTCCTTTGCATTAAGCTGTTAAAACTAACTGTTTTCTTCATGGTAGAATTCATTATAAATATAATTTTGATTTATGAGATTTATCATAGTTTTTGAGCCCACATTTTACCCCAATTAAACACCAAAAAAGTAATAGGAACTACTAAAAGACAAATATAACTAAAATTCAACAGTACCAATCTATAAAGAAAAAATAAATAAATTTATTAAAACCTTTGCCAATTGTTGTGTCCTCATAATATTTATGCACCTCTGAAATACAGGCTGAGCAAATTGAGAGAATCCTGCACCAAGTGCCTGAAAGAAATAAACACACATAAATTCTTTTGATAGAAGCAGCTTGTGGTTGTTATTCTGGTTAAACTTTAGAAAAGGGACATGTCTGAAAATACGACAGATTTCAAAATACCAGACATCAGAAGAAAACTCAAAATTGTTAAATTGGATTTATATGTTTGGGAAGACAATATTGACCTAGAAAGCTATGTTGCTAGGATGCACACAGGTTTAAAAACTCAAGCATAGTTAAACACAAATCAGGGCCCAAAATTTCACAACAATAGTAGTACAAAAATGAACAGCGCTTCTGTAATACATTGGGTGATGAAGGGTTTAAAAAAAAAAAAAAAGTAAAACATAGCTCTCTTCAAATGCATCAGATTTTGTGTTTCAGTTGCTTAATGAATGGATAGAAGGATCTACTAACTTAGGTTGACTGAGGTTGCAAAGTACATTCATATTGCATAACCATAAAAGAAAAGACCTCAGAGTTACCAATTCAGAAATTTAGAATAAAAGAATGGTACAGACCTGTGCTATGGATGTAAAGCACTCAAGAAGTGGAAAAAGATCTTTATCTGCATTTGAAAGCTGCTGCCACTTTTCAATTAGTGGTGGCATCAAAATTTCAAGATAAACTGGCTGCAAATTACAGAAGTGGTCAGTTGATACAATTTTTTTCATCACCAGGGAAAAAAAGATTCATTAATCTTTTCGGTATGAAGCTTGAGCATAAATTGGAGCATATGAAGAGATAGTAAGTGGAGAATCATTGTCTTAGGCATATTAAAAGTACCTGATTTAATTCCCCTCCAACAGCATCTGCTAGAGTTCCAATAGCATCATAAACAATTCTGAGATTTCGCCTCTGCAGATGGTGAGATGTATGAGTTAAAAGAATCATTTTCAGTGGGAAAAGAAAAAACATTTGATGGCTAGTTAGGACAGTATATAAAGCGGAGCAGGTAACAACTCAAACATGAGTCCTTGTACTTGTGAGATTATGAGGAGTTCAATGTAATGATAAGGCAAGCAAACAAACCTGATATTTTCCAAAAGCACACATAAGATGCTGTAAAATAAGTTGCAGTCTCGGTGCCAACTCTTCCGCAGCCTCCTGCAAATAGATGATGGTTATAAAGTGTCTAAGATTTTAAATCCAAAAAATTCAATTGATAAAAGCATCCATGGCAAAAACCTCCTCAAGTGTTGCAAAAGCTGAACAGGCAGCCTCTTGGACCCTCTTGTTAGTGTCCAATATTCTTCGTAAAAGACCCATAAGAGTCTTGTCGAATTGCTCATAGCCCTTTTCATGACCAATGTCCTGAAATAGATGGAAACATGTGTGCTCAACAACAAAATTCAACCAGACAGAGGAATTCTCAAAACATTTTCTAGTTAGAAAATCATGGTGACAACCAGTGCCTCACCATGTAGTGTGTGGCACCTAGCAACCTAGAGGTTAAAGGAAAAGTTTGTGTGGTGGATGACATAGCCATCAATGGCATTATGGCAACCATTTAATCATGTTTACCTACTGAAGTTTTATGAAATAAACATCCACATATCTTATTCAGTTTACCTAATTCTTAAAGACAAGTTGTTATCTATCTTGCCTTCTAACACAAATTAGTAACTTGATGATTGATATTCTAAATATTGGATTGAAAAAAGAAAGGTATCAAAGGGAAAGAACATATGCGCTTAAGAGATACAATGATGGAGCACAATCCAATCATACCTGAACAATATGTTTACTGAATCGAGAAAGTGTCCAACATGAAATACTCCGGATGAGAGGAAACTTATCATCCAATAGAGGTAAAAGAAATGACACGATCTACATAGACAAGAAAAATGGTTACCCTCAAATTCCTATCAGTGAAGAGGACAAAATAAGAAATAGAGAATAACTGTATGAAAGAATATAAGAGAAAGGGGCAATGGAGTGTCAGAGATAAGACAATGACATATTATTGTATTGAAGATGCAATAGGCAAAAAGAAGAAAAAAAAATAGCTTGATAATCAAAAGCACAGTTAAAGCAAAGCCAAAAACAAAAACTGAATTTGGCCTGACGCATTAGCATATCATTGACAAGGAGAAGGATAAATCTCATGCATGCATCCATGCAGTTTAAGTCAGGTATCGTGCTTTAAAATTTGGCAAATCAACATGAAACGACAAAAGTTACCTCAGATAAATGAGGAAAAAGACCATTAATGCAACCTTCAGCTACAGCACCAAGAGCCAAAACAGCAGCTTCTCTATCTTTCCAGGCATCATCACCACTTCGGGATAGATTAGCCTGCATAAATTTGAGAAATGAAGACACATATCAAAGAAAAAGCAAATGGCATAACATGAAAAAAAACAGAATATCTTTTGATAAAACCTTTAATAAAACCCCAATAAATGATCTTTATTCTTTAACTATCTCCTTAATCTTCATCCCACCCCACACCTAAAAAAATCTCAGTTGACAGGGACACAGGCGCATGGCATTAATGTCAATAAGCCCAATGACACAAAATAAAAACTAGCGTTTCTTAAATAGGCAAATTTCTCCAAGTTGTTTTCCATGCATCAAGAAACCATTTGATTTTCTCATGCAACATAGAACCAGCTGAATTAACATTTTTGCTCAATAATTAACTACAGTAAACTGATTGGAAGGGTACGAAGCAATCAGGATAAAAGAATTTCTAATGCAATATCTCTACTGAAGTAACAGCTATATGGATTAATACATTCAACAGGTATGCTATCCAAAAACAATATTTTGTGTCCTAGTAGATAATTTACCTGAATTATAGGCAACAAAGTAGGAAGAATTTCATCCCCAAACACATTTGAGAGAACATCAAGAGCTGCCGCACTACATTTGCGTAAGTTCCACACATTTACTATATCATCATCCTGTAACCCATAAGGTTCATTAGAGTAAGTTCCATCTAAAGGATTGTAAATTAACCCAAAGGATTGTAAAATTAACCCGAATGATTTAAATTAACAAAGAGGAAAGACAATTAGCTGCTTACATCATCTTCTGCATCCTCAGAACCATGATATCGTGATGTGTGAAAATGAGGTTTTAGATCCTGAAGAGCAAGTATCATCAGAGAATCTCAAGATTCAAATTTGTTTAAGTTGAGCAAGATATAATCATGAACACATGAACTAAATAAAAATGATCTCAAACCTGATCTCGGTCTGGAAGAGACTCATCCTCCTGCAGCAATAAATGCATACAACTATTATTTATGATTGCTATTCAAAATTTCCAATGACACAAATATGGCAAAGATGTTAACCTCAGCATCAACAAGAGACTCATCGTCATCAGCATAAGCCATGTTTGACAACAAAACCTGTAAAGTGGGAGACAGTAAAAAATATAAGAACTATGGGAAATGGGATTGCAAGTTGCTCTGCAAAAAATTAATTAGCTGAAAAGGATAAAAATAAGAAATACATTAGTATACCGGAATTAGACGTGGCAAAAATTCTCTCAAGTTCTCAGGTGGTAGCTGAGCATCGCAATAAGCAGACCTGCCAAACAACATTGAAAGGGAAATATTAGCAGAAAAAAGCAATTCCATGAAGAATAACATAGCTGCAAACCCTATATGCATGTACTTTATTATTATACATGAAAACATTCAAAACACATGAAAAATGGGAGTGAAGTTTTTCACTAAAAAGAAAAGGGTTGAGCATTCAAACCCAGAAACCACTAACAAACATCAATCCCTAATAGCTCATGATAATGCAGAAAAAGAAAAAGAAAGACAGGCAGCTGAAGCACTACCATCAACCCCTTTTTGACCTAGAAAAGGAACCACAGAGGGTAGCAAACAACTCTCAAACTTAAACATCTTTTGCAAATATTCAAACGAATGAAGAATGAAGAAGAAGAAGAAGAAGAAGAAGAATACTACAGCCCAATCAACAGATGATGTGAATAATTCTAATATCTAACCAGCTTCAGCAGAGAATAAATTCCACATATCAAGTTTAATTTAATATGTTCAGATGTTATATGATACAAGCCAAGATAAGACTCACCAGAATTCACATGCTTCAAGTGCCACTTCTTCATCAGCATCTTTATTGACTTGCAAGATGTATTCAATTATATTTCTCAAATGTGGCTACAAAATAATGAAAGTTCAGGTTAGGAACAAACTAAAGGAGGTTGTCATCAGATAAAACAAGAGAAAGAATATAAAATGTAAACAAAACAAAATGGCATCATTAGGAAAAGTTTGCATCAAGAGCTAGAAGGTAACAGACAAAAGAGGCCTACCAGCAAAAAATCTGGATGAACTTCAATTAGCTGAACAAATGCTGAACAAACCTGATCATTAGGTAGGAAAAATGTTCAGAAAACCCTTTAGCTATGGAAAGCAAGATAGCATTCAAGGGAAAAACTTGGTTGAACCCCAAAGCAATTATCTCCTACTATCCTGGTAACTAGCAGTTAGGAGTAAAAGATAATTCAGACAACATACTTGATATGTGCCAAGCTTTTAGAGACAAAATAATACTAAAAGAAGGAAATACAAGAAGGAAATACTTTCAGCATATTTTGACATTCCATGTGCAAGATTGCATAAATAATGCAAATACAAGAAATGAGAAACTATTCACCAATTTCCGCACTTCAGCAGCAGGATCATTGGCAAGAATAAACAAACCCTGCAGGTACTTATCCATGGATGCATATAAAGCCTGAAAGAAAATAATGTAAAATCATGCATGATTGCCTCAAGTATCATAATGAAGTTCAATAGGAAGTTAAGAACTGAGAAAGAACAAAATCATTCAAGCTAACTCACAGCAGGCATCAACATAATGTATTGATTTATGGAACCCAAGGAGAGCTTTCTTAGAGAAGCATGAGATGACTGGAAAAACTGTTCACAAAACAGAAGCATGATTGGTTACAGCAACAGAGAACCCACATATGCAACATGGAAATTTTTCTACAAGAAAACATATTTCACCTGAAATAATCGAGGAAGAAATATATTGATAGGCCGTTCAGCTAACCCAGGAACATCGGAATCAAGCACTTGGGGAATATCCTCACAAATCTGTGTAAAAATGATGCATCATTAAATATAATCAAATTTGCAGAATAGCTTTGATTTTAATATTTGTCTTTATATAACTATTTTCTATGGTCAGCACACTAAGAAAACCTGATCATGCACAAAGATCCAAATTGGATGCTAACAACACAGATTTCAATAAGGTACAGGATCTACAAAATATTTCAGCAATGCCATGTGATTAAAAAGTTGATCTCAGGACGCAGTTAACCCAAAAATGCAAAAGGCTTCTGTACATGCACACACCCAAAACTTATTCATGCATCTTAAAAACAAACCTTTCAGATCAATTGGAATGATATAGTATCACTCTTAATGCCATAAAAAAAATTCACCCTCCCACCCTAGAGATTAACCAGCATGTCACTAATCCTCAGTGTTTTCAACCAGCAAACAAGCTTTTCAGAAAAGATACAGCACCTAGTTTTCATTCACTCCAAAGAAATTAGACATTGGACACATTAGATACCTTAAACAAAGCATCCATAGCACCTTCCATGTGATTTAGATCACCACCATCCAAGCAAGCAACAAGAGCTTGCAAAAGCTCGGGCCATCCCAAAATCCCGCCGAATTGAACAACAACAGTTATAATAGTCCCAACTGTTGATCTAATGTGTCTATCTGCAGCTCCTAAACAAGGTAGCAACTCTGATTTTATGTATTGTTGGAGAGAAGTAGTCATTGAATTATATGCAGTTCTCAGATTATTTTTCAATAGTAGCCCAGCAGCTTGTCGAATCTCCACCGATTTCCCCTATATAAGGTAACAACAATGGAAATTAAGTTACACCAGGACATGAAAACTCTAGGTATTCATAATTACATTCAAAGTTAAGCAAATGAACTTACTCACATCAGAGAGTACTTAGTGACAAAACTAGTAAGTTGATGAGGCATAGTACAGCAATCAAAAAGAAAATATTGAGGCATTAAGGGAATGAATAACAAAGTCTAGGTAACCTTAACAGCTTTTATTCACATCATATGCATGAATAAATAGAAAATCTCAGGAACTGAACAGTTAAACGTCACATCCCATTACTTCTTCTGGGAATTCTTCCCTTCATCCTAATTTCCTTGTTTTAAACTTGCAAATGAACTTTGATCAAAATGTTTTATACTGTAAGCCAAAACAAAACTCTATCATGCATGGATATCTTTTACCATTAGGGAAGTGACTATGAATGGTCCGATTGAAGTCAATTAGCTACTCTACAACATCTTAAAGCAAACCACATTAACAGGTTCAAGCTTATGCCAACTTGCATTAAAAAAACCTACAAAAAAAACTGGACCCTAAACCAAAAGCATTCACTCCAATAGATCCATTATACTGGAAACCACCAAGGACTCCAAGTAGATACCAAATGAGCTAGAAAAGCCAATTCCCTCCTCAAACTAACAGCCCAATCATTTGCAAAACCAACCAAATAACGTTTCCTCTACAAACACTATTCGATAAAGACCAGAATCCAATATCTCAGGAAACTCAAAATCCAAAAGTGTTAAATCGAACTAAAAATTTCCCCAAACACAATCGGATCAATACCCAGAATTCAGTTCCCGCTTCCACCCTGGGAAATGAAAATTTCAACCAAAGATATTTGCTTTAAAGCATTCTTCCCTCCATGGTGTTAATACTAAGACCCCCCAAGTTCCTAAATAAACAAGAAAATAAATCTAATTTTTCCCCAGAAAACGAAGGGAAAGCATGAGCGAATACCTCGGCTCTGGCAAGGATAAAAACAAGGTAGTTGTTGAAATCGGGGAACTGAGAATATTGCTGCAGCTCCTGCCAAACCTGTGACTTGTCGGCTGAAGAAGGAGAAATCTGCTGCTCCAAGAGGCCACAGATCTTCCTCAACCCATCTTCTTGTGGCTGCCACGAAGAACCAGCCGCCATTGCTACCAGACTCTAATTTCAAATTTTCTGCAATCCGATATGGATTGTAGTCAATTTGGAAGAGCAAGACTTCTGGGTATTGTATTATCTTTTGGACGAGTTGAGAGAATTCGGTGTGGAAACAGCAGGGGACGAAATTTCGTAGGGGTTTACCAATATATAAAGACCCAGAATTTTATTGGGGAATATTGCAAATTTGCAAAGATGGCGGGTTTTATAGGAATTATGCAGATACTATAATGTTTTTTTTTTTTTAACTTTTTTTTTTAATAAAACACATATGAGTCCAATTTTTGTGTGCTCAAATTAGGACATGCTGGCGGCATGAATCTATCATCTAAATTTATTAAAAGTTTTTTTTTTCTTTGTTTTGAGTTGCAGCATGATGGATAAATTTTTTTTAAAATTTTTAATCGATTTTATGCATATAACATGCAAGTCCAAATTTAAAATATTTTACTTTTATTTGAAAAAAATTATTAATAAATTACTTATATAATTGACTCATTAAAAATATTTAAAATTTTTAATTATTGAAATTTTAATAAACGTTGATACATATATTTACTAATTTAATACACTCTAAAATATATTTATTAAAAAATATCATTTTTAAATTTAAATTTAAATTTTTTTATAAAAAATTTAATAATTAAATCAATAAATATTAATAAATATATTAAAACAAAAAATATAACAATTATATTTTTATTTTAAGGGGTAGAAGGTGTAATTTTGGGCAATTCAGTACTAGTACTGGAACAAATTTACCAGCTCCATTGCTGAAAGGCTGGAACTTGATCTTGGACCGTAGGATTCTGACCAATCTTTTTCCCACTCTGTGGGGTCACAAAATTATTGGGGAAACCATCATTTGCAGCCTGAAAACTCCAAAGAGTTCCTCCTTTTTGTGAAGTACCATTCTGTGCAAAAATCATTGTCTCTTCTTTCATTGGTGACTTCACATCAGTTGGTGATTTTCTCTGATAAATTATGGAACTTCAGATCAGGGCTTCTTTGTTCACAGTTTGATTAGTGGTAGAATTGAAAGTTTAAAGATAATTACAGATTTAAGGATACAAAACGGGGGGTGAATCTATTAGGTAGGGACGGTTTTCCTTTCAAGTGTATTTCTAAGGTTTGATTTCTGACTCAATTTTGGTTGCTTCAGTTTCTGCATTTCTAGCTCCAATTAGCTCTGGTTCATTTATCTTAGAATAAAGTCAAAACCATTTGCATAAAAAGAATGGAAAAAAAAAAAAAAAAAAGCAATGAAGTTAAGAGGAAAGCCATCAGTGTATTCAATTTTCAACAAGAGTTATCTTTCCCTCGAGGATGAATTATTAGACTAATTAACTCACCCTTACAGAAGGGAACCACTTCAGTTTTATAGTGTGGTTTCGAGAGGTTGAAATGAATTTTGATAGTTGCACCACATGGTACAAACTACAGATGATGCAGCATGAATATTTTTCAGGGGTAAAACTAATCTATATTTTAAGAAAATATTTGATTCATGAATAGATGCTCCCTTTTCCAAGTGCTGGTCTTTTGAAAATGTTACTTCAAAACGACTGCTGCATTTCTCAGAGCCAGGTACCTTTGCACGTAGTCATTAGGAAGAGATCTCACAAGCTTGAAGACCTCAGCATTTGCATAGCGGAGATTGGTCCTTGGATCAGAGTAAGGTGCCTGCAAGAATAGAACAACAAATTAACCTCTAGACAGAAAAATGTATGATACATGTTTGCAAACACCAGAGACCTGTTGGTTCTAGTAGAAAGAGTTCAGTCTTCCTTAAATAAGATGTTGAGTTCGAGTCTTGTAAATGAAGAAACAAACGTTGGGAGAGCTTCTCTCCTAATACGTGATTCGATTTCGGATTAGTTGGGACCCAATGTAGTTATCAAATATTGGAAGGTTAATACCAAAAAAAAAAAAAAAAAACATGTTTGCAAACTATCTATTTTGCTTGTAAATGACAAGAGTTCACTTCTTTATGTGTTTTCAGTTAACACAGATATATGTTAAGCACGACTCTCCAAGTTTGGACGGCAACCAACGAGGTCATGCAACATGGGAGCCTATATATTTTGCCTTTCCTTTGTCAAGTCAAGGTGTGGTCAAGATTTCAAATAGGCAATAATATTAGATCCACAAACAGTTTCTTTTTATCTAAAAAGTAGAATTGAGTTCGGACAGGCAATACTATGAATCAAATAACATGGCAGTTTCACAAGTTGGAAACCCACAAAGCAAACCAGCAAATGCCATGGCCTTTTGTAGGTAGTAATGTATGCAGCAGGTTAACTTAAGAAATTCTGACTAGTCAACAATGCTCAAAAATGGGCATCATACATTCTGAAGAATATCTTAAAGTCCTAAGTTTGAAGAATTTACCAGAAGCACATACCTCAAATCCTGTTATATCACAAATTTTCTTGCATGGATGCATGGAGGGAGGTGACTCAATATTAACATCTACAAAACAAGATCCAACAAATGAATAAAACACCATCAAGTTGACAGTTGACTTGATTTTGATTCCTGAGCCAGCAAAAATGTAAAGAACTTGAACTTTAATCTTACAGCCCCATAATATGATGCAGCTAACATTACAAATTACAATGCTGATTAAGTAACATGCATTTTGAGTTCATATTAATTTATATATTATTAAACTTTCCACAGCATTCAGCTTCTAATCAATACATTTAACCCAAAACAAAAACTTATCATCGGGACTTTGTCCATAACTAGCTCCATACCAAGCTACTAAAAGTGAAAAAAAAAGGGAAAAAAACTAAGAATTCTAGAATTTCAATTGGTTTATCCAACCAATGCAATGCACCTCACATCCTTTTAAGGGAAAAAAGGGCAAAGGGTTACATTATATCTTATCCAAGTTGCCAAAAGACACAGCCAATCAATATAGTACCCATCTTGGATGGTCCAACTCATTTTTTCCACAGGCATGCGCATTAGCATTATTTTTTCCCTGGAACAGTCGCTCAGGATTTCAGTTTATCTTTGATCTAAATTCTATATCCAAACAATAATGCTGGAAACCCAGAAAATCACTCTTTGATTCTATCCACAAACAACATCTCACCCAAAAATAACAGAGATTAAGAACCCAAAATTACCAGTCAATATGCATTCTTAACTGCGTGGAGCATAGGGTTCTAAATTCAGTTCTCTGAATAAATTCTACTAACCAAATCAAATCTTTACAAAATCAGCAGGTTTTGGAATTGAAAAAGAAAGAAAACTCACAGTTGAGTTCATCTGGAGGATAATTCTGATAATTCTCCGCTTGGAGTATCTGCTTTAGGTGTTTCCAATGCCTGCCTCTGGCTTGGCCTTTTGGGTACTTTTCATACATCTGTATCTTCTTGAAACTCAGGTGCGTCGGCAACACCATCTCTGACTCTATCACCTCTCTCTCCATTCTTCACCCTCCTCATTCATCAAACTCAAACCCTAGAAAAAAAAATAAATAAAAGACCCCTTTTCTGTTGTTAATAAAGGGAACAACTTTACGAGGGAGAAGACGACGCTAAGTACAATAAAGGGGAACCCGAAACACCCGGAAGACGAAGACTGAAACGCACCGTTTAATTCAGCAAAAATCGGTCATTTGCCTTCCAGGGTCGCAGGCTAGGATATAAAACGCACCGTTTGCCGCCTTCGTCTCAGGGCGCCCCGGACTGCCACCTTTCTCTTATTTGTGGAGGAGAGAGTTCATTCCTATCTCTGCATTGCATAGCTTCTCCTTCCTTTGTAGCCATTAAGAGTTTTGGGTAAATTCTGCATCACTTCTTCTCCGGCATGCATCTGAATGTCATCTCTAGGCGTTTCCAAGATCTGAGTATTTCTTCTTCTTGTTGTTTTTGATACCCCTCAGGAGATAAAATCTTCCCCTTATATTAGAGTACCAATATGGGGTTTGTGTTGTCGTAGTGATTCGTATATGCCTCTTGGGTTGTATAAAAGTTAAGCTTTTGTGTCAATTTTTTTTTCTTTTGTGTAAGTTGCTCAGTTCTTGCCTTTGTGATGAGCAGTTGAAGTGAGTAATTAATAATTATGGAGAGTAAGGTTAAACGGTCTGTGTCGCTTCCGTTAAATCGTAGAAGAGAACCCAATAATCAACACACATGCTAAAGGTGAGCAAATGCCCTCTATTTTCAATTTTTGGAATTCCATAAGTATTTCATCCTACTTTCTTTATCTATGCCTATATAATATAATGCAGTTACCTAATGATGTTTGAGATAATAAAGATTAGATTTTTATGCTTCATTGAATTTCTGGGGTGGAATTCTGAACCTCCCATATTATGAATTTAGCTGAAGAAACAAAGGATACTGGGGTGTGTTTCTAATTGAAGTTGGTGGTGATGCAGATGAGGAAGGTGGTTTCTTTTTCGCTGGAAGGATGCCCCAAGATTATCCTGTGAAGATGGTGTAGAAGAGGGGCTTTATTCAATTGGTTCTGGTAGTGGGCATATTGTGGATGTTGCTCATTTTAATTGTATTATTATTTCATGTATGGTCCTGCCAAACTTCATTTGCATTCTTTTCAGGTACTGTTCAAAAACGTATTATATGTTGCATTATCTTTGAAACAAGGGAGCATGACTTAAGAGAGGGAATGCAATATTTATATCTTCTCTTTTCTCTTGTTTTTGCTGGTTTACTTCCTTTTTGGGTTATTCACGTATTGAGTGGAAAGTTTCCACAATTTTTGAATCTCAAAAAAAATAAAGTTAGAAGTAGAGGTGTATCTTGTTTGATATGCAGCTAGGGGTAACAGAGAGGTTAAAGTATTTATAGCGTTAGACACGATGGGCCTTGTACAGAACTCACAACACCGTAGGATTATCAAGACATCTCTTCTCTAAATCTGTCTCTCTATGTTATTATAATTTGTGATACTGATTATGCCCTTATCAATTAGGTTGTCCAATTCCTGTTGCTAATGACCCTGACAAAGTAGTTATTCCAGAAGAAAGAACACAAGATGAAATTGTCAAAAAGCTAACCTATATTACAGAGGATAAGTTTGCGAATGGTGGATCTCAGTCACCCCCTTATTTGGAGGGCATCAAAATTGGTTGCAAAGAGAAGAGAGTTTTAAATTAAAACCTACCATAAAGGTAATCTGAATACTCTGTACAATCACATGGTGTTAGATTAATCCTGCTGCTGTTGTTCATATTTTTGTTAACTGAAGGCAAACCACTGTTGGGGATGGAGGTTTCTATTTTCAATTTAATTTACTTGTCTGGCTTATATATTGGAAGTTAAAAGTTTTCTTACTTACTCGTGTTTCCCATACCCTCCCCGCCAATGACAAATATAGTTAATTTGATATCTTATTATTTTGTCACGTGTTTTCTCCCTTCAGGTGCACTGTTGATTTATGAAAAATGGTGGTGCTGAAATGGATCCTGCAGATGTTGAATATGTCAAAAAGTGTCGGTTTGTTGTTGCATCTGGAATTTTTGATAAGTATGATATACCACACCAGCCTTCAAATATAAGTGAACATTCTAAGATGCTCTTCTGCTTTCTGATGGTGGCGGATGAGGTATCTCTTGACTTTATAAAGGAAAATGTTACCACCAGGAAGGATTCAGATGGAGGACTATGGGTTGATATATGGCGTCTTATTTTATTTAAGCATCAACCTTATGATGAACGTAGAAGGAATGGAAAGGTTCCAAAGATTTTGACTCACAGGTTATTCCCTGAAGCACAGTACAGCATCTGGATAGATGGTAAAATGGAGCTGATAGTAGATCCATTACTAATTCTTGAAAGGTTTTCTCTTATATGATTTAGTTTATGAAGAATTTTTGTAATTTATATGTTATTACCATTCTTGATGGGCCTTCAAATTGATTCCATATTTGGTTGCTGAAAAGTCAAGAAGAGGAAAAAGGAGAGGCAGATATTTTGTTTTTCTGCTTTATGTTGATGATACTGGAAATAGGACTTTGTTGAGTGGGAATTTTCAGTTTCTCATCTAAGTACTTCAAGTACATTTACTTTGTTAGCAACATTATGGAGCATAAGTTCAAATGGAAGCAGTTGGTCAATCAGTATAGGATAAAGAACAATAGTAATCTAATTGTGCTGTGCTTAGAATCTCCTGTCTTTTTTAGCCACTTTATTGCCTTTTCAGTAGCAAGAGTTCTGCTAACTGAATGACAAGAAAAGTAGTATAAGCTGTTAAAGAATGTCATCTTGTTGAGTGCCATGTGTTTAGTTGACATATTTTAAGATGGTCTTTGACCAAGAACTGTTCTTGTTCTTTGTCTTATCTTAACCTTACCTTGTGGATTTGTCCTTGTGAACATGATGTAGAAACAACTAGATGATGTGAAGCTCTAATTTTCAAGTATTTATGGTGTGGAAAGCATACATATGCCATTGCTCAGCACAAATATCATAGAAGCATATAGAGGAAGCTGATGCAATCAAGTGGAGGAAGCAATACACCAGACCTCTTATTGATCTGCACATGAAGATATACTGTTATGAGGGAATGGAGCCATGGAGTTTGAAGAAAAATACAATTAGTGGTAAGATGGGAGGCCAAATTGTTAGATTGCATAGCATGATTAGCTGCCTCTTTCCATATTTTGTGTTGAATTCAGAAATTCTTGCCTCTTGTTTCAAGCACAGGAGTAGTTAACTATTAAGGTCATGTTCCATAGTGTTGTTGCTAATTTCTGCAAACTTTATGAACTTATGGTAATTGATGCACTTAATATTTCATTTGTCTAACAGTGAATCAAAAACTGCAGATGTGCCGGAGGGAGCCATAATCACACGTGAACAAACTCTACTGAATAACCTGTTTAGTTGCCTGTGGTTCGGTGAGGTCCATCTCTTCACACCGAGAGATCAGCTGAGTTTTGGCTATGTTGTCTAAAGGTTAGGTGGGTCGTTTAAGTTCCACATGTTTCCAAATTGTGAGTACACTTCACTGTTTGTCTTGCACCTACATAATCGGGAGCATTCCTTCAGAGTAGAGTGGGTGAAAAGTTGGAGTGAGTTTAAGGGTAATGGTAGTAGTCTGAAAGAAAGTAAAGGTGGTTTTGCCTTGTGGACCCCTTATCCCGGGAACCTCGATTCAATTGTTCTTCCTAAAGTAGTAAGAACATCAAAAGCAGGCTGAGGTTTACCCAGTTCATTTTTATCATTCCTGTGAATTCCAAGAATTATTGGATGGTTTTGTTTTGTTTGGTCTACACATCCATGCGCATGAGGGAAATCCAAGTGCTTAAGAAGTACTACTAAAGGGGGAGTAGATATTTGTCTGTCAAATTTGTTTGAAGATGATGCAACTTTCAAAGTAAACAATAAAATTGATGAAGATCTCGATGTTGGTTGATTTTTCCAAAACCATGTCAATACCAGAACTGCAACATTCTCATAAACGGTTGGAATTGTCATTATGCTGCTTAATTTCGTTTTTGTTAAAAACATGCATAAAATCGTGCATCTTTTCCACTGTTATAATAAAAGAGTGATACAAAAGAGATGTGTCCAAATCCCAAAACCCCCAACATCAAGAATGCAACCGAAGTAGGCCTGTGGAAAGCAGTGGGAAGGGGATGTATGCATGTTCAGTCAGCTTGGGTGACTGAGTAAGATGCAGTGAGTAAAAAGATGAAAAAAAGTTGTCTTTTTATTGTATAACTTATAATAATAATAATAAAATTAGAGAAAGAAAGTAATACAAATACGAAAAGGACTATGGTTATTACCATCACTAATTTTGTTAAGATTGTCAAAACTGTCAAAATTTTATCTTATTTTAAATGTTAAAAATAACTAATAACTAATCAAACAAGTAATATTTGTTATGTAACATATCAAAATTAATTCATAAACAGATATTTTAAATATCATAATCAACTATTAAAAAAAACTTTATAAACTAATAAAATTATAAATAAAATTAATAACATTAACAAAATTAGTGATGAGCATGAACCCACCCATAATACAGAAGCTATCAATAACGGAGATGAACAAGCACTAGATCTGTATTTCCTTTAAAATAAAACAAAATCCAAAACAGACCACAGTAAATAACGAGCATCACATAGGGCTTCACAATTCCTACTAGCCCTAATTTCATTAACCAAAAAGTTTTATATCCAAAATCCAAGGCATAATCAGGTTTTGCTCTAAAGAACAGAGTACAAAATTTACAAGATCTAAAGTAATAGTAATATTTGAAAGAATTTTGGTTTCCTCTTGACTAGCCAAAGAACTTTTGAAGGGAACTTAACTGGATTAAAGTCATTTTTATTTATGAAGATAGGGAAAAGCTATGAACCAAAAGCAGGCAATAAATAAACTCTGAGAGAGACAATAAAGCACACAGTCTGAGACCAGCGGAGCTTGCTTCCTTCAATTAGCTACTTCTCGGCTATAGTACTGGTCAAGGGTTTTTGCTGGAATACGGTGGAGAAGCTCACGAGGGAAGATGCGAAGCAATGTCCATGCCAAATCAAGTGATTGGAAGATGTTTCGGGTGTCGTATGCTCCTTGGGTAACAAATTTTCTCTCGAATTTATCTAGGAACTCCAGGTATAGCTGTTATAATCAAGAGAATCACATAAGTTTTCTTTCCAAAAAATTACTAAACAACAGAGAAAAATATTGGTGAGGAAGTTGGAAAGAGAGAGATACCAGGTCCTCTGAAGAAAGTGCTTCTTCACCAACCACAGCTTTCATTGCTTGTACATCCTTCCCAATGGCATAATTTGCATATAGCTGAAATCAAATGATCAGAAAACAAAAGGAAGGTTAGATGTCTTCTGGTCAAATTATCAGCCTGACCCAATTTAACTGTCCAATCAGACCTGATTAGACACATCAGCATGGTCCCTGCGAGTCATCCCCTCACCAATGGCACTCTGCAATAATAAGAGAGTATTTTTCAAAAAAACCCTTATCTTTTCCCCCCAACAAAATCAAGAGTTCAATCAAATGAAAGAGTTATGCTTTACCTTCATCAGTCGAGATAGTGATGGAAGGACATTGATTGGTGGATATATCTGTCCAATTCAGAAAGATGAATGTCTACTATGAGAACAATGTATGAATCAATATGATAATCATACGTCATGCATGCAACAACACCCAGTTTGAAGACTGATATCAATATCAATGGCTCAGAATTCAACTGGCAAAATAACTGTCACATAGCTATTGCAGTGTTACATAATTCCTTGCCATTTCAAAATATTATGTCTAGATAATCTGATATTTTAATTCATTCATGTGATGCCATTGAGTATTTATGTTTTCAACACTCAAGGTCTAAATAATAAATAAGACAATCAATAGCAGCTTCCACTACAACCCAATCTTACCTGTCTGTTGTGAAGCTGCCTGTCAATGTATATCTGCCCCTCAGTGATATATCCTGTAAGATCTGGGGTAGGATGTGTAATGTCTGTCCAAAAAAACAATAAAGCTCAAGCAATGTATTGTGATCACAGAAGCAATGGATATGCCAGAAAATTGGTATGGTTTAAAAGGATGCATTACCATCATTTGGCATTGTTAGAATTGGAATTTGCGTTATAGAACCTTTTCTTCCTTCAATTCTTCCAGCACGTTCATATATTGTGGCCAGATCAGTATACATATACCCGGGATATCCACGTCTCCCAGGTACTTCTTCTCTGGCAGCAGAAACCTGCATTATCAATTTGTGGTTTGTATTAAACAAACTGGAAAAAATAAATAACTAAAAAAATCACCAAAATGAATTGATCAAAAAGATAGAAAACTTCTAATATTAAATTCCCAAGAGTCTAACCATATAAAAAAGATTAAGACTATTATATGCAAATTAATGCATGCATGATTCACATTACTGGCAGTATTGTACCCCCCATGGACAATATCATGACAAAAGAACAGTTTGTCTGTTACCTCACGAAGGGCATCAGCATAAGAACTCATATCTGTGAGTATCACAAGAACATGCTTGCCACACTCGTATGCCAAATATTCTGCAGTTGTAAGAGCAATACGAGGAGTGATAATGCGTTCAATTGTCGGGTCATTTGCCTGTACAAAAGATGGGAGGACATTATAGGGACAAACAGTCAAACACTTCAATCAACATTATTATCTAATCGACATTCACATCCAAAATCATAAGGTTAATAGATATGAATCCAACAACAAACTTTATATGCTGACTCAACACATACCAGGTTCAGAAAAAGGGTCACCCTTTCCATGGAACCATTTTCCTCGAAGTCACGTTTGAAAAACTGTGCAGTCTCCATGTTTACACCCATGGCTGCAAATACAATTGCAAAATTGTCTTCTTCCCCATCCTGGAAATTCATAGATTCCAATAAACAATCCACTTCTGTTGAAAGCTACATCTTCTCACACCAACTATCTAACTAATGAAATCATCACTAGCCAATTAATAACAGTAAGTGAACCATTACCCCAAGAAGGTCATCAGACTTCTCCAATCGTTTTACTAAACCAGCCTGGCGACATATCTGAGCAGCAATTTCATTATGGGGAAGACCAGCAGCAGAAAAAAGCGGGATTTTCTGTCCTCTAGCTATTGAATTCATTACATCAATTGTAGAAATCCCTGTCTGAATCATTTCTTCAGGATAGGTTCTCTCACTAGGGTTGATAGAACTCCCTACGAAGAAGAAAAGAAGATTGAAAGATGTGTAAATATTTAAATCCCTAAAAGGAACACACACCATTCAAATATCACCCATTCCATAAAACCACATACCAGATATATCTAAATAAGCCTCAGGCAATATTGGAGGACCATTGTCAATTGGTTTGCCAGAGCCATTGAAAATGCGCCCAAGCATGTCCAAAGAGACGGGAGTTTTTAACACCTGCAAAACAGAGACAAGAGGTATAGAGGAAAAGGGGGAAAGAAAATCACCAATTTTCAGCAGGCAAGATAAATATTGTCAAGAAATCAGAGACTGCAATGTATGAACATGAGCTTCATTTAACAAACCCTGACAACTTTTTATTAATTTAAACTGCAACAAAAGCTCATCGAATGCATATAATTGCAAAGCAACTATATCTTTATTTTGTGTGTTTAAAGTTAGGTGAAAACATCATTCTATGAAGGAGTCAATTGGCTGGGGATGATAACATAACTCAATGAAATGATCAATCAATAAGAACCACTCATGTATCCAAGAATACAGGTATAACATCAGAAAACAACTTCTAGCTCACCGTATGATATAGTTTTTATGCAAGATCTTTGAGCCATTACACACCCCAGTCAACCATGGTGCTAGACAGATAACTATGTATTTTAAAAGGGTTAAATAACTAGGTATGCATCAGTACTCCATGAAGAGTAGCTTGACAACCAAGAAAATGGCATTAATCAGGTATTAGTCCAAGAATATGATAGAATATAAGCAGCATATAATCATTTTCTAGCTGTGCTAATGAAAATGAATTAAAGAGTTAAAAAAAGAATAATAAAGACCACATACCTCCCCAGTAAATTGCACAGTTGTATATTTGTTGTCAATTCCAGATGTTCCTTCAAAGACCTAGCCAGAGGACAACTACATAAATAGACTACACAAGCTATACAAGCATTCATAGATAATTAGACCAAGGCACTAGACTCTGATGTAGGGTATCACAGTTCTCAAATAAGGAGAAAATATATTGGTCCACAATTTAAACTGTGAAAGTCATTTTTCCTTCTAGAACAGAGTCATTGTGCACATAATGATAATATTCGTGATTAAAAAATGTTAAAAGAACACAGCAATCACCTGAACAACTGCTTTTTCCCCATCAACTTCTAGGACCTGACCACGTCGGGTTGTTCCATTGCCTAAACGAATATTAACAATCTCTTGATATTTTGGTCCCTAAGATTAGATCAAAGAAAGCACAGATCAGTAAATACTAAAGAGCAGAAAACAAAATCGAGGAGGAGGAGAGCAGTATAAAATTCTTTATGGAAAAAATGGAATAACCTACCTTAACTTTATCAAGGATAACTAGAGGTCCAGCCACTCCAGAGACGGTTCTATACTCTGCAATGTTTCCCAAAAACACAGTGAAGTCCCCATTGATACTAAATGCAAACTAATTTTGTATAGCCTTAATTGTTTTACTTGTGATGCAATAACCAACACATTTTTACATTGCATGTGGCATAGCAACCATAGACTTGTAAAAACTGTGTCACGGCTAAACTGAGCGTTTGATTAGCAACCAAGACCATAAATCCATTTTGACATTTAAAAAGACAGCAGCATATCAGTATCTTGAAGCAACCATGAAAAATGAAAACTTACCCATGCCAATCTCCAGCGTCCCTTCCTCCATATCAATGCTGTTTTGTGACACACCCATTTCAAGGTCTGTCCTAAAACAAGAAAATACAGCAAAAACAAGAAAAATCAGAGATGGATACCACTAAGATGATGAATTTTTTGATTCTCGAACACCAACAATTATCATCAACAATTGCTTAATTTTGAGTCAGTCAAGGTACATAATTTCTTCAAGTAGTCTTAACCATATCATTCAAAATTAATTATTAAAAAAAAAAAAAGAAAAAAAAAATCAAAACTTTCCATCTCATCAAGAGAGTTAACCTCTAACTGGATGCTTAGAAATCACAGGAACAGGATACCACACATAATTAAAAATATCAACTTAATCAACTAAAGTAAGCAAGCCACGGAAATGAAACTCCGGCCCTGAAGATTCTTTCATCCATTAATGCCAAATTGATTCTTACCCATGTTTTCTCAGTGTCCAAACAGATATAAATACAAATTAAAATAAAATTCCCTGTAAATTTTGACAACAGAAACGATAAATGAAAAATGAGAAAACAATTAAAACAACCTTAATCAAAGAGAAAAATGACGAAAGGAGCAAGCTTGATTCCGTGATATCGATTCAGCGAGTAAATTTCGATTGTGGGAAGCAAAATCAAGGAGAATTCGGATTAAGGAAATCAAAATTAAGATCGGAGAAGGAACTCACCTTTGAGTTCTGATGATAGCAGTTGTAGAGTCGGGGAGAGAGAAAGAGGTGGTAGAAATAAACTGCGAGAGATCTGTTCTGTCCAGGACTGGAAATAATAATTAAAAAAATACATATATATAAAAGAAATAAAAAATAATTGGGATTAAATTAAAATAGGGTAAAAGGCTACTCTAGCCCTAGCTTTTCTGATACGGTACACTTTCATCCCTAACTTCCGTGAAGTGCTGATTTGCCCTAAAAAAGAAGAAAAATCACAATTGATAATGGTGGAGCATGAGGCCCTATTTGGTGTTTCCATCCAACCAAACAAAAGTGTTACTGGAGTTGATGCGCAGGAAAAAGTATAAAAATTATTTAAATATCCCTAACAAATCTTTTACAATACATTTTAATTCATTAAAAATATTGAATTAATTATATATATATATATATATTTCTTTATCATTTTTAAGGTAATGTTATAATTATAATTTTAGATAAAATTACAAATTTGTAATTATAATTTATTATTAAATGAGTGTAATGTATTATTAAAAAAATGAAAAAAATAATGAAGAGAAAACTTCTTTTATATAATCTTATTTATTATTTAATCATTTATTTTTATTTAAAAATTTACTCATAATATAATATACATCTATTTATTTAATAATATATAAAAATGTTATAAAAAAATTATGTTTATATTATTATTTAATAAATAAATATATTATATTATATACATTTTTAAATAAAAATAATTATAATATAATAACA
>BPVZ01000056.1:629909-640186 GCA_020521535.1 Rubroshorea leprosula | reverse complement strand
CTAAGGGAAACTCACGCCTCAGCAAAAACAAATTCCGTTCCTTGATTAAAATTCGACGTCCATTCTGGTCCAGACAATCAAGTTTTCTCCAGAAATGGCTGCAGCCATGCTCTCCGTCCGGCCAAACCGCCCGACCCCCACTTCACCCATCACCATCCCGCCCGTCCACCTTCCAAACCAACCCCACGCCGCCGTAAAACCCTCCAAAAGAGACCCGTGGAGGGGCGCAATTCTGTCCTACCGGCGAACCTTGGCCGGACCCAGAAGAGCGGGGTCGCGAGCTGATGATTCGGCACCGTTCGAGATGTCAGTGGAGAACGCTCTTAAGCTTCTCGGAGTCTCTGAAGGAGCATCTTTTGATGATATTCTTCGCGCCAAGAAATCCATCATTGCATCTTGTAAGGATGACGAGAAAGCCGTTGCACAGGTTACTCATCGTCCTCTCTCTCTTTCCTTTTTTGGGTTGAAAACACACTTGGATTTCACCGAGCTTTTGGGTTTTCGGTAATGAACTTCGAATTGTAATAATTGGACAAATGTGAAGAATTTGCTTCTAACGATTACTCAAACTAGCTCTTTTTTGGTCGAATTTAGACGTCTTTTTGGTATTTTAGGCGAAAATTGCCTGAATATACTGTACTTAGGGAGTTAGTTTAAGCTTATAAATGTAGAGCTGTTTTCTGGGATGCTTGTGAATAATGAAGTTTAGCTTGTAATAGTGTTAAAGGAATCAGCTTATAAATGTAGAGCTGGTTTGTGGGATGCTCGTGAATAATGAAGTTTAGCTTGTACTAGTGTTAAAGGAATCAACTTTTAGCACTAGGCTATCTCTTCTCTCTTAGATAAACAGGGTCTTAGTGACTAAAGGTTCAAAAGAAATTATGAAAATTCAGTTAACATGAAATTTGATGATAGATTTTTTGTTTTCTGATGGTTTCATGATACTTTTTGTAAGGTTGAGGCAGCATATGACATGTTGCTTATGCGGAGTTTAACTCAACGCCGAGCAGGAAAGGTTGTAGACAGAAATGTCAGATATGCAGATGTTAAACCTGTTAGTGCTCCTGGGATGAGATCAGTGACTCGGTGGGCACAGACTACATTAAAAAACTCACCCATTTCAATTGAAGCACCAGCAATTAGTGATTTGGGCTTACAAGCAGGAGCATATGGAGCTCTGATGGTTTTGACTTATGCAAATGGAGTTTCTACGTCTCCTGGAATGCCTTATGCAGGGCCTGATGTTCCTGGGCTGATCATAGCGGGCAGCTTTGGAGCCTCCTTGTACTTCATGACCAGAAAAAATGTGAAGCTAGGTAAGGAGTTTTATGGTGTATGTTGTTATCTTTTAACTGTTCTTGGTGAGTTTATTTATTCCTTTGAAGAGATTTGTGCTGAAAAGAAATTTCAAGATTCTGGGGTTTATACATTGAAATACTATTTAACCTTATCAGGTATTTGATAGTGAAATGCACTACTTTTAGTACAAACATTGTGATTGTTTGAAGTGAACCTGTTTAATGCCTAGTGAAATTAGCATTCCTAATAAGTGTTTTTGTTAAATTTTAGCTGTTTATGTAGGACTCATAACATATGCTAGAACTGGTAAAAAGAGACATGTTGGAACTGGTTTGAATTCTCTCACATGAATAGGGAGGATTCCAACCATGATACTGTAGTTAGTCATTCGGCAGCCAGCTTAGACTTTGTGTTTCTTTGCCTCATAGTAGGATCTATCAGATAGTATGGTTTATTTTATTCACTTCAATGTTAGAAGTCCTGATTCTAGTCACATGACATGCTTGGAGGTTGGGATGACATTGAGTTACGTCCCATTGAAGAAAGAGGAGGAGGATTTTATATGACAAAGCAAGCCAAGACTTAGACTGCCATTTTCATAACCACCAATTTCATTTTAAACTCAACTTAGGCCACCATATCTGAAGTTACTTGTCATTCTTCAGGAAAGGCTACCGTGATAACCATAGGGGGCCTCGTTGCAGGAGCAGTGGTGGGATCAGCTGTTGAAAACTGGTTTCAGGTAGACATTGTCCCATTTCTGGGCATACATTCTCCTGCTGCTGTAATTACCGAATTTATACTATTCTCTCAATTCTTAGTCTCATTGTATCTAAGGTAGGGTGAGAGATACTGTATTTCAAATCTAAATTTGTAAAAAGGCCTGTGATTGTTCATCGGCATGACCATACCCAAGCTTTTTTGGGATGTGTATCATTGCATATTGTACAAAACTTGAAATAAAACCTAGTGTTTTTGGTTTGTTTGATTGATGCCAGTCATTATTATTACTAGGAATCAGTTGATGGGAAGTTGTCTGTAAAATGAAAGGTCCATTTTTACTCACTTTTAGAAATTTGTTTTTACTTCCCAGCATACAAACCTGCATTAAACAAATAGCAATTTAATCTTACAAAAACCACACTAAAACCCGAATAAATTTGTCTCAGCAAGTTGCTTCGACATTTGGTAATATACAAGTAGACTGTATAGTCCTTAAATCCTAGACCCTTAAATCCTCTCATCAAGTTTCTGGTGTCATCTGTTGCCATTTTCTTCAACCGGTGAGCTCTCTATGTATGATAGGTTCCCCTCCCTCTCAGTATTCTCACTTTGAGTGACAATGTCATTGTACATCTTTAGAGAGGCCTTAGAGAACTCTGTTAAGGACTCGAAAACAGAAGAAAATCCTGTTTGAAATCCATTCAATGTGATTCTCTGTGTTTCCTGCACGTAATTGTGGTGTTTTTCCTTCTCCACATCAAGCCTCCTTCTGAACATGTCCAAATGATCCTTCTTCTCTGTCAATGATTCATTCTGGTTCTCCATCTCTGTCTCAGACTTATATTCAATGAGCTTGGACTCAAGAAACCTTTTCTCCGACTTCTGGAATGCAAGAGTCCTTCTGTCAAGTTCCTTTGCCATACTGTCGACTTTCCTCTTTTGTTGCTGTTCCTCCCCTTGCTGAGCCCACAGAGCCGTAACATCCTTAGAAAAGCTTCTTAATGCAAGGGTTACTGCTTTGTCCGGTAAATTCTCCACGGAAGATAACCAATTGTAGCAGATTACTAGCAATGGTGGACCGTTAACTCCAAATGGTATGGCTGATCTCCTCTTTCTGGAATGAAATTCAACTTCTGGGACTATGAACTTGGTTAGCCAACCATGGAGAGCTTTGACATATGCCCTTTGAGCTGCAACATACTCAGTAAAGCAACAACGCCAATTTTGAAGCTCAGCCTCTAGCTGAAGTGTTGCAAGACGGTGAGAATCATTGCAGAATTTCCCAAATGCTGGACAATCAAAAGATTTGACTTCAAAGAGAATTTTGTTCTGTGTTTCATGCGATTCCAGCATAACTTTCCAGGTTCTCATTAGGCTGCAATAGGAAAGGCAGAATGAATATAAATCCAGGGGAATAGAATGAAAATGAAGAAGCAGTAATCAGTAATCTGCATCTTTTCCAATGATTTTCACCTACCCTTTCAACAGCTCAACAATTTGCGGTTGCAGTTCTTCATCTCTTAGTTTCTCGATTCTCTTCGAGATAGACTCAGCACTTCTAATTGCAACCAAGATCCTGGCATATAAATCTTTCACTTCAGCTCTAGTTTTGTCCATTGTTAGTTCATCATATCCTTTGACATCCTGGTTCCCCAGCCGCGAACACTTCCTCTCGTAGACTTTACGAATGCTGTCTCCAGTCTAATACGGAGCAACATGTCAGATTCCAAACCGAAACAGATCAGTAAAGGAACAAGACTAGGCAGCGAGAGGGAATTTTGGGGTTGTGTGAATTTTTTACTTAACATTACAAGTTACAATGGCATTTTCTAAAACCTGAACCAAAGGTACTGTTATTTACCTTAACCTCTTCATAAAGCTTCTTCTCCCAAGCATACAACCTTCCTAGAGTTAATGAATGACTTCCTGACTCCATTCCTCCATAATCATCAAAAAGATCATTCCTGAATTCTGTCCATGTTGAACTTTTTGAACTGGATGCCACAAGACTCTTACATGCTGGAGGCTTGGATGAAGTGGACCGGTGCCATGCAATAGCCTGGATGACCTTGGTTGAGTTTACTGCAATTGCAGCATCAAAAACACAGGAGATTACACTTGCTTGTTTCAAAATAGAGAAAGCACAACAAAGTTTTTAGACCCCACATGGGCAAAAGCAGAGTAAAAAGATTTACAAAAGTTTCCAGCTTTCTTATGGAATGCAAGGAAGGTTATAGAGATTGCTAAGATAGCTTCTTACTGTTGAAAAGTGGACTCATGCAGGAAGTAGATTTGGAAATTGATGCTGAAAATAAGATTCAAATTAGAAATAAATACCCACCTCTGATTTCCTCTAACCCAGATTGGAATTGAACCATATTAGCTTCCAGCATTCTTGTTACATCCTTGCCAGAATCATAAGCCCTAACAAAATGGTCTTCAATATCCTTCAGTGCTTCCAAAAGTTCCCTTCCTTTTTCTGGGCTTTCCATGACTGAAAGCCCCTTGTGCTCCCCTTGGCTCAAATTATCGCTATCCACTACCTTCACCATACCCACCTCACACTCTTCATGCTCCTCATCACCATGTTCTTGAGCAAAGACCACCTTTTTCTCCTCTTCTTCTTTGCCATCTCCTTCCTCCTCTAGCTCTGGAATCCCTTCCTGTTCTCTAACCACCCTCAAATCATCATCAGAAGTTCTATTGTACCCACTGATGACTTCAGGTCTCATACCATCAAAAGGGTTGAAGAAATCCCAGCCAAAATCTCTCTGTGGTGATGGCATTGGTGGTGGCATTTGCATATAAAAGTACCCACAAGGCTGTTGTTCTTCTCTAACTACTTCTTCTTCTTTGCTTTCCTGCTCTGAAGAATCTGAGGATGTTGAAGAACCACAAGACTCACAAGCAATGGCTTCGTGGGTCGACTCAGATGGCCTCTGCTGAAGGAACATCGGGTTGTTTATCACAGTTTGGTCTGTGGGTGGAGGTGAAGGACAGGGTGGAGGGAAAGTGATGAGAAATGGTGAAGATGGTGAGGAATGGCGAGCAACAAATAGTTTAATGGAAGCTGCTACTGCATACAAAGCTTGACAATACCTGCAATGTGCCTCTGCAAGTGCATATCTTCTATCTACAACTAGCTTTATCAGGCGTTTTCTTTCTCTGCAAATAGACACAACTTCTTCTTCCTCCTCTAGTTTAGAAGCCACACACCCCATCTCTTGCTAAAGCTGGAGAGTTTTTTGGGCTTCAGTAGGCGTGGAGGCAACTTTAGAAGAAACGGGTTGGAAGGTAAAGTTAGAAAGGTGGTTTTTTGGAGGAATCTGGGCACTCTTTTTTTGAGAAAAAGGAAGTGGGTTCTTCCAAGATGACTAAAAATGTTAGATTTTAGAAAGGTGTAAGAGAAGAAAAAGAGCAAAACCATAACCTTCTGGGTAATTTTAGAGGCGAATGCTTCATCTTTTGACATGGAAAGTTGGTTTTTGGGTTTCCCATTTCATTTCTTGGCTAAAGAACACACGGGTACGCCATATTTCTCTAAAGGGTGTTCTCTCTTTCTTCTTTCCTTCCCTTTCTTCCTTCCTTCCTTCCTTCCTTCCTTCCTTCCTTCCTTTTCTTTTGTGCCAGAAATAGAGGAAATGTTTTAATGGTGATTTCTCTCCTAAACCATTGATTATCTTGAGATTAGTAGTTGAGGGGAGAAAACAGAGGGAAACAGAGCAAAAGACAGAGTAAAGGCTTGGTGGTCAGTAAAGAGAAGGTTGGGGCTCGAGAAAGAGAGAGAAGAGAGAGCATTCTCGTGTTTGGTATTTTTGTTGTACTCTCCTCCATATCTTTCTTTCTTTTGTGCTTCCAAAAGAAAATCAGAAACAAAACCGAAAAATGGGTCTGCTAAGTTTTGCACAGATAATAGAAGCAGCAGCAGCAGACATATGGGCATTGGGCAGACAAGTGAGTAAAAAGAGGAGTCAAACCTACTGTAGTTATTTAGTCCCAGTAAATAAACAGATGGTGACCATACCACTGCAAAACCCAGAGAGAGAGAGAGAGAGAGAGAAAGACAGAGAAAGAGGAAGGCTTTGTCTTGTCCTGGGAGGAATCCTGTGTGTTCTTTAATCTCAGTCAATGCCTTTTAATAATGGGAGTATAATTGTGTTACTAAACATATGTTTAGTTTTGTTGAGGAGAAGATTGAGAGGGGGATTTAGGGAAACTCTTGTCATAAGTGGCATCGTCTTTAGTGCTGTGGACAAATCTATTACCAAAATGATTTACCAATTCAATTCTTTCTCTTTTTATGATAAACTCTTTTTGTTTACAATTACTTATAAATTAATATTTATTTATTTATTTAATATAATGTTGAGTATTATACAAAAAAAAAAAAATTGTAGTCTTATTATTGCTAAATCTATTGGCTGTATTTCTATTACTTTTGGTATATGCAAGTCTATTATCTAACCCTTTGGAGATGCCCCCTTTCTCCCTCCATGTCTAGCACTTAGATATGGGCATTTTCACAAGATTTTGCTAGGGGTTTAGAGGGTTTTTTCTTTGGAAAAGAAAGGAAAGGTTCTTGTTTGATCCATAAATGAACCATGTAGTAAGTACTGCTACTATAACTGAGCACTGACCATTCCACATGAATAAATTGCAGGTTATTATTAGCCTCAGCATTATTTCTGCACATCTGCACCTCCCATCTACTTTCTTCTCCTCTTTTTCCATTAAGAGAATGGCTTCTTAAAAGCTAATAAAACTCTTCTGATTGCAATTGTCAAATGGATAAATTTAATGCATGGACAACCTTTTTCCTTGTTAGTGTTTGAGAAGGGGTACAGAAAATAGTGCACAAAAATGCAACGAGGATCTAGGAAGCCTCAAAGTCAGTAGAGTTTCAACTGTTTAAAGAATCCATTACCAAAACCAAAAACAACTGTTCAAAGAATCAAATCTTAAAGTCCCCATTTTAAAGTCAAAATGGACATGGTAATATCCCAATTGACAACACCAAACACTATTTCTAACTACCTTGCGTGCCCGTGGCTGCCATGTTTCCACTTCATTCTTTTCTTTTTTTCCTCTTTTTTGCTAAGGAGCTAGTACAGTTTCTATGTTCCTTCCTCTTAAAATGCCTTGATTAGGGTTCTAACTTATAAACTGCAATCACATATCATCAGCCAAGTAATACTTCCTAAGGGATTTCAACAAAATTAACTAGAACTTAGTCTAGTTTGGCTATAGAACTAGAGCCAAATTTGGTTAACTTACTACTTTTCAAAACTTTAATTTTAGGATACATGTTAGCGGATTCAAATTTTTACAGTACCTAAACAAATAAATAACATAGAACTTTGGGTTGAGGAAGAGAAGTTCCGTAATGGTATTCCTGCCTTGTTATTAGATGCAGGATCCTGGAGAACAATTACCAGCATTTAGGAAATTGTCTTGAAATAGTTTTTTTTAATTTATACCTTATAATATATATTAGAGTATAATTCATATATATTTTTATATTAATTTTTATTTAATTAATTATTTAATTAAAATGAAATACATAACATTAATGAAATTAAAATTAATTTTTATATTTTTAATATAATTTAATTTTTTTTTAAAAGTATCATTAACTACATCTTTAGGGTACATATGTTAAAAAATTCCTTAAACAAAAGATAAGCAGGGGATTTTGTGGGTAAGCGAGAATATGCCCTGACATTGTCTGACAAATATGACCAGAAAGAACCTCTCTCTCACCTTGGAATTCCCTTCTTCCACCTTTCCCAATAAACCAGATTTTGATCCTTTCAATAAACATGCTAACCATTCTTCTATTTGAATTATTATGAATAATAAATACTCCACCTGCATGGAGATGGAGGAGTGAAATGGCCCCATAATGAGCAGCTGTTTCTTCTTTCAAGCCCATTTGGGCCATTTCTCCTGTTTTTCCTCCCTGAAATTCTTACAGCTTTTGCCTTTTCTTCGTTTGAGCAGGCCAGCAGCAAAAGTAGGAATGGAATGAATGATAAAAGTAACAAAAACAGGATTTTAAATCTGCAGATTGTATAACTAAGAAAGACAAAGAGGCAATGACACAAAGGCCCCGCTGTATTGGAAAGGATGAAAAGTGAAATAACTATAATAATTGTCACCTTATACTCTTCTCTAAACGCGATTATCAGTCCCCAGCTAAGTTACAGTGTACTAAAGAATCAAAGGCTTGCCTCTCTTTATCGCTTTTGAAAGCTACAGCGTATTCACATTGATAAGGGAATAGAACAACAAAAACAACATGGGATACAGCTTCTTCAGGCATTGACGGCTTCTGTTGGTGTGGTGCATGGAGCTAGTGTATTATGGGGCAAGTTAACTCCACCTCCCCTAATGGATAGACTTGGGGACTTGACTGAGCTAGCCCTACTCACGAGGTTTGAGTCAAGAAACACCACAACTACTGTGATATCATCGTGGAAATGTCGGCGAACGCCACGGTCAATCTTCTTCAAGTCAGAATACCTCATCTCTCTTTTCTTTGCTGCTTCTTGTAGTGCAGCTTTTACTAGCCTCCTTGCACTTCCCTGCATCATGGACAGCACACAGAAGTTAGATTTCTTCTCATACTTTTTGTTTCCTGAATTGGAATGAAATTCTTTTATGAACCCAATAGAATAATATACCAAAAGTGATAATGGCACAAAAAGTGTTCAAACTTGGAAGCCATTTCCTAGACAAAGTACCCAATTAATATATTCCATAATCGAAGAAGATCATACAGATATTTCTTCGATGCTTTGAGAATGCATCATTAGCAAATTTAATGAGCATAGAAACAAATTTAACACTTTTGTGATAGATATTGAATTAACAAAACAAAAATGTGTTATGCAATCTAAACTACACAATATAAACTATTAGATGAGGAGCAAGCCCCAGATATTGGGGGTTGTTCCCCCATCAAATGATTCTTATTTTGCAATTCAGACTGAAAAACAGAAATCTCCTAACAAACTATGGTAGACTGAGTTTCAGGCTTTCTAGGGTATATTTGATTGCAATACTGAGAAAGCTGACAGCATGGTGCCCTTTATTTGCTGCCCATGCTGCACAGTTTTATTACTATAAATGGTTCTAATATTTTTTAAGGCACTGACAACTCGAAGTTACTGAATGACATAATCAAGTTTCAAATGGTCAGTTTGTTCATCACCAAGAGAGGCTGCTCAAATGAGCATATACCTACTTGTGCACTTCTGTGACATGGTAAGGGCAAAATCAAAATTTTTAGACCAAAACTCTCGAAAAAAATGGTAGCCCCATACTAGAAAGGAAGAAATCTTAACCAAATAAAAATCAAGAACATATTTGATTTCAAAATCTATCATCAGAGACCAAGTAGAATAAGCCCTTCCAGACTTTCTAAACTCTTGAGAATTTCAGTAGTACTTAAAAAAGAAAAAAAAGAAAAAGAAAAAGGAAAAAAAGAACTCCAGTGCAAGATAAAGAAGAACAATTAGATTTGAGACTTACACTTCGTGGATGATTTTGAACTATATCAACAGCATCCTGATTACTTAGGTGCTCCCAAAGCCCATCAGATGCAAATATGATGAACTGATCATGTGGCTCCAGCTGGTTCACTGATATTGTCGGTTCTGAGCTCAATATGGGCCTTCTGAAAGGCTCACGGAGCCGAAACTTGGCATATAAAGGCTCCCGATTGAACTCAGCTTTCTTCAAATAGACATCACCTATAGATCTAGACACCTGCATGGTTAAAATTGAGAACCTGAGCAATCAAACCAAAAAAGGAGGCAAACAAACTATGCTAAAAAATGCTAAATAATATCATAAGCTCCTTCAGAAATAGAATTTGTTCATTAGCACTGCACCTCATCCTATCAGGTAATTTAATTGCATAAACTGGTAAAGCTTTCTAATAAATATTCTTATCTCTACCAGTCCAACCCTTTTCCTTAGGGGAAGAGAAAAATGAAAAGAGAAAAGGGTGGGTGGGACGTGTTCATAAAAGGCTACATATTCTAATCAAGCTAGTGTTCAACAGAAGTATAATGGTTCTGCCATAGCACGATTGATGAGTGGCAAGGAGAATTCTCCGAGGCAGGAATGGATCTCCTCTGCATACGGATGCTAAAAGGAAAAAGCTGAGAGACCATTTGCAAAAACCATAAAACTTCAACCTCTTATAGCATGTTTAGTTTAAGGAGAGAGGAGGAGAAGGGAAAAAAAAA
>BPVZ01000056.1:605525-618369 GCA_020521535.1 Rubroshorea leprosula | reverse complement strand
AAACTAGCTCATCAACGAGGCCCATCGAAACTATCCAAAACAAATGGACTAAATTAGGCCATTGTTCCGATCACAAATCATCCAAGCCCATCAACCGGCTCGATTCAACTGCTAATAAATCTTCGTTACGTGTACGATCGCCTCGCCAAACTCCCCGAGCAGACAGAGCTATTTGATCCATTCCTGTACCAAAACTAATCTAGAGTAGGGTTTTGTTCCTGAGCTCTTCCGGCTTTTCCGCCAAAGAATGCTACTTTCCGGCGCATTGAACTGAAAAGATGGTATTTTGGCATAGAATTAGCCAATCTAAGCTTAAACTCATACCCCAACAATTCAAGAGATATTACTTCCAAATTTCCCACGTCTCCCCTCTCAATGACAGAGGAGTCTCTGTATTAGGGAAGCCTTATTGGTATATACACAAGAAACCCACTGATTTTTGCAATAATGTCAGGTTTTTTGCTGCTCCTGTTCAGGTAATTTTCTGGGGTTAGTTTGTTACAGCTTTTTAGCTGCCGGGTTGTTTAGTTTATGTGTTTTTTGTTTTCCAGTTATACAGTTATAGTTTTTATGTCATTTGGGCATTGTTCTTTTACTTCTTTTTGTGTTTCTGAAGTTTAGATGTTATCTATTTGGCTTAAGGGTAGTTTGATCCCGATTTAGTTTTAGGTGTATGATTCATTGGCCTTTTGGTTTTCCTGCTATCTCTATGGTTAAGGAGAGTATATATGATGTGTTAGCAAATTAATTTCACCTGCTTTTGTATAGTTTCTATTGTAATCCAGTTGGTGTTTGTTTTTTTATGCTATTTGAATTTTGAGGGTGATATGTTTCTTACTTGTATAATCCTCTGGATTCTTGGTAATGGGTATTGGAAAATTTTGTGAGGCAAAGTGATAGCTCATGTGATATGTTGTTCCGTATCAGGTTAAGCCAAAGAAGGAAGAGGCAGGCAAGGATGGACCTCGCTTGAATGAGCAAATCACAGCTCAGTTTGTTAGACTGGTGTCAGAGGATGGTATATTTGACCTTGTGTTGTAATATATTGATCTTAATTAAACATCTTACATAAATGTCAATTTTTGGTACTGGTTGGTGGTTGTAATATTATAACAGCATAATCTTTTTCTAAGCCGGTTGCCTTGGAATTTAGAAGAAGGGGTGCAAAGAAAAAAATGAAAGATAAGGATGGAAAATCTCTAACATTTGTTGTGATGGATGGCACTTATCATATGATAAGTTGATAACATGAACTGTGGATTGCATGTAATCTTGTATATTGTGATGTGGGAGAAGTTTTTAATTTGAAATCGTTTCTTTTTTGTGTATTTGTACAGGGCATACTGTTGTCTCAAGACAGGAAGCACTGCAACGTGCTAAGCAACTGAAACTTGATTTAGTTGAGGTACAATGTTTCAAATTTTATGGTCATTTTCATTAACTGTCTAGTGCATCCAAATGAAAATGCTAATCTTTCAACTTTTATGACTTCTCCAATCATGTGTCTCGCAACTTTTTATCCCATGTTTCAATTTATGGTATCCTGCAGGTTCAAAGCTCAGCTAAACCGCCTGTTTGTAAAATCATGGACTTTCATCATGAAATATACAAAAGACACTTAGTTGAAAAGGATCGTGCTAAAGCCAAGGTAGGGAAATAGGAATCTAGGAATCATTAATTAATGTTCTTGTGCAAGTTCCTCTTTATTTAAGTCAATGAAAGGGCTTAGATGGACGTATGGCTTTCATTGGTTGTAGCACTGACAGACAGGTGGTGTTTTCTGTGTGTAGGCTGGAGTTAGCATGAAGAAAGGAGCTGGCAAAGAAGTTCGTTTTACTCCAAAAATAGTATGCTCAACTCAGTCTTTCAGAATGTTTTTTGTCTTCTTATTCTCCCTTGGTATATCATGAAACCAAAATAGAATTGTTTAATATATCAATTTGATTAGATTCTTCTGAAAACTTGTATGCTGAACTCTCATTAAAGCTGTCTGGATAAGCTATAAAAACCTAAGTTACCCAACTTCATGATCTGTCACACTTAATAGAAAAAGTATATAAGTTTGGAAGGAGGGCATAGAGGGGTGGGGAGAATTAAACTGCAATAAATTGCTCATTTTTATCAAATTTAGAACTATGTAAAATGTAAAATATTCATCAAATAAAGGGTATGTATTTAAGCTTGTTGATCTATCATTTTTCATGTCACTTTGTAACCTTTAGATGAATCCTGAAGTAACCTTAAGAAGGAATAGGTTTTAGCATTTCATCTTGCTGGATCTATTGTTTGTACAAGTATGCACACATTCATATTATCTATTTTGTACATATTTATTTCTTTTAATGCGTTTAACTGATTTTTTAATTCCCTGCCTAGAACTTACAAAGCAATAAAACCAAATCATGACTTTGCGTTATTTTTTCCATTTCCAGGAACAAAAAGACCTGGAGATGAAGGCCAATACAATCAAAAGATTGATGGAAAGTGGTTACCGGGTGAAGGTACTTCCTTGCATTTGTTGAAGGGACTGAATCATAAATATTGTTCCTACATTATTTCCTAGTGTTTAAATGCATTCCATGCAGTTCACCTTTCTAAGTATGGTTATTTTTGTTTTCTTGATTTTGATGTACAGTTCACCTCCCTAACATCAACTGTAATTTTCTTTGTGAGAGAGCTTCCAAATATTGTTTGTGTTGTGTTCTAATTAATGCCCCCTTTCTTCCTCGTTTCTCTCTATCGAGAACATTGAGTTTATAAAGATCTGCCAAAGGTTCCATTCTTTTAACTGAATGAAACATTCATGTACCCTGTACCCAGAAATTCAAAAATTATTCCAGCATGAAATAATGCTTGTTCATCTGATTGTGAGAAGGTAATTTCAGTGAAAGTATGCCAAGGAGCTCTAAAATTCCTTATGTTACAATTTCCCCATGTACTAATGAAATCCAATATGTTTTTGGATGCAAAAGAATATATGCCTTCGTCCAACAATTGGTTCTGTTTTTATATAAATTACACATCTACCAATTCGGGAACATGCCTGGAATGTATGTTTATTGGTTCGTGACTCTGGAAAGTTTATTGTTTCTTTCCCAGAAGCAAGTGTGATGTGTGTATATGTTAGCTGTCTTTAAATTGAGGATGTTAAATCCTTAAACTTCCTTATATTATTCTGATTAAAAATATAACAATCTTTTGTGATTCTGAAACAGTGTATGGCTGTGGGCAAGGGTAAGGAAGGTGAAGATGAGAACTTGGGAGAATTGTTGTCTCGTCTTACTCATTTGGTATGTGCTATGTTTTCCCCATTCTCTTTTTGATGCAGGACCTTTGATTCCACTTTGTCGTTTATAAGATGCATGTGAACCCCTTTCTAATTCCATTTTGAACTAATTTATGCAGATTGAAGATGTGGCTCTTGTGGAGAGTGGACCTTTTATAGAGAAAAGGCAGGCATATGTAGTAGTCAGGCATGTAAAATTTGGTCCTCCCAAGAAAGGTGCTGCAAAAAAATTGACTGCTGTTGGAGATATCAGCAAACCAGCAGCCATCAATCCTCAAAGCAATGTGCTGTCTGAAGATAATTCTCAGCAATCTGTGTCACCATCTGAAGATGAAAATGAAATACCTTCTGATGCAGATGATGTGTGTATACAAATGCATGATGAAAACGTGACTGCTTGGTCAGTTAAGGATTCAGATCATGATTTTGAGAATGTATTTGATTTTAAGGCTCCAAAAGAAAGGGCCATGGCAAATTCCATGAATGAAGAGACAAGAGCTGCACTACAAACAGTAAACCTCCCTCAAACTGGAGATGCTTCAAACTTTGTACGGACCAAACCAGCTGTTGAGTTTACAAGAGCAAACAAATTTCAGCACTCCCATGCAGGGAGTTTACCAGATACTGAGAATAGATACAAAAGAAGTGAGCCAAGGGGTCAGTTCTCATCTCCAAGTGCAAATATATTTCAACCCTCCCATCCTGGGAGTTCCCCTGAGACTGAGAACCGATACAATAGAAGTGAACCAAGGAGTCAGTTCCCACCTCTGAGAGCAAATACCATTCAACCATTTCCCCCTGGGAGTTCCCCTGATACCGAGAACAGATACAAAAGAAGTGAACCAAGGAGTCAGTTCTCACCTCCTAGATCGATGGATTACCAGGTGCAGGCTAAAAGAGAGCCATTCAGGCCAGAACCTCAGTTCCCATATCAAAGGCGGCAACCACCACATGAAACGAATAATGCCTCATCCTCAGTTGGACAGACGAAGCAAGTTGCAGATAATGAATCTGCCCTTAGAAACTCAAAGCCTTCTCAGAAAACATCAAGTTATGGGATATTCAGCACTCCAAAAACAAATCCTCCAGGCACAGAAGGCATACCAGCAGGTGAGCATCAGAACCGTGGCCCTGGAGGGAGTCAGAACTTTCCCGGTTCAAAACCTGATGATAGTCAGAGTGGAGGTAAGAGTGACAAAGGGGGATTTGGAATATTCAGCAGACCAAGTATGACCACGACTCCAAGTAGAATATCTAAGCCAAACTAGTGAGTTTGTTAGAGACAATACAATATACTCGCAGCCTGAGGCAAAGGAGGTGTAGTTAGAACATATGCTCATCATTTTTTGACCAATTGCTTATGTCATTTTTTCCATAGTAACTAATTTCTTGAAATTGTCTTGCCTTAAGGGCTAGAAGAAATTGTTTTACATATTTCTGCGTTTGCCGCTATGGCATGGAGTATTATTGCTCATTAATAAATGAATCTGAATTTCCCAAATTGTAACATTCAATGTTATTCTCTTTCAATTTGTCAATTAATTCTTTCTGCTTTTATCTAAAGTTGGTTATTTAATCAACTCTTTTTGGTCAGTTTCAACTTTCAAGCGGAAAAGAACAGCCCCAGATTTCTCCTTTTCCCCTGAAAGACATGGGTTTTAATTTTATCACCAGCCATGTGATTTGGTGTTGTAGATCTTTGAGCACTTGAAAAAAAAAAAAAACATAAAGAGTGCTCACTGTAGTTTAAGCTTCTGGTGAGGCAGTGAGCCATTTGACATTATTCGTCTGTTATGGGTTAAATATTTAAATTGAAAGTCGAACAATGAAATTGAAATCATGTCAAAGTTCAAGGACGGAATAGAATGTTTGTCCTAGTTTTTTTGGGCCACAAAAAAAAGGTCCAAACCAAAATGGAAAACAAGTACGGCCCACAACAAAACTCAATAAATATGGAAACCCGCAAAGCCAACCCGCCAACGGTAAATTACGCGGAACTCAAAACACTTCCTATAATTGCCCTAGACAATTATAGACTACTGACTACTGACTACTGAGTCGCATTCACTGAGAATACCGAATTCTTTATCGTCTGTGTGTGAAGGTAAGCTCTTGATTTAGCTGTTTGGCTGCTAAGAAATTGGCAGGAAAATAACTATCGAATTTGATTTTCTTTTTCTTTCGGTTTCTTGCTTCCTTTTTGTTGGTTTCTCGGCCAGCAAGTGGAATGCTGAGTATTCGTTTATTTTGAGGGATGGAATTTCGCAGAGCAAAAAGGAACATAGATGTATAAGGAAGGAATTACAGTCACTTTAGTGCAGCGGTTGGAATCTAATGTGTTTGGTTAATGAGAAAATATGCAAGTTTTGCTTTCTTAGCTCTGATTTGCGCTGGTTGACGTGTAAAAACTCGGGAACTGTTCGTTTTCAGTTTACTAGATTTTCTTGTGTTTCTGTAATTTGTTTTCCAAATACCTTTTTCTCTTTCATCATGTGTGCTTATTGATTGTCTTTTCTCGATTCATTGCAGGCTGGGTTTATTTTATTGAAGGTTAGTGAATATGGATTTTGATGAATATGAGTATTTGGAGAAAATGGTTGAGAATCCTGAGCCTGAAAAAATGAAGGAAAATACTAGTGGTGGTGATGGAGGTATGAAAACTGAAGAGAAGGAGCATAGCAGGAGTGCAAAGGATAGGAGTCACAAGAAGAAAGGTAACAATTACAATGATTCTCATCGTTTTAAGCGCCAAAAATCTGTAGATGAATCACATGATCACAACCAGGGGAAGGAGAGAGGCTCATCTAGCCACCACTCAAGATCTAGAGATGGCGAAAGGGATAGACAAAGGAGTGACAGGGAACAGAAGAATAGGAATAGAGATTTGGAGAGGAGTAGGGATAAGGAGGAGAGAAATGGGAAGCACAAAGCTAGGGATCAAGACCGTAATGGGAGAGATCATGGCCATGACCTTGAGAGAGACAAGGAAAGGGAGAGAGAGCAGTCACGGCGAAGTAGGAGTCAATCAGAAAGGAATCAAAGTGATCAAGATGAGAAGGACAGAGAGAGGAGTCAAGAAAATGAGTTTAGAGAAAAAGAAAGGGAGAGAGAGTTTAGGGAGCACAACAGAGAAAGCAGGTACAATTACTATTAATCTGTCATTTTATTGTTTTACCTGTAACTTATTTGTGGATGTCTTCTTGTTTTACTATTCGTCAGTACAGATAGATTCAATGTGATTAGCATTCTGCAAGTAAAACGAAATATAGTATGAGTAATTCTATTTCAACAGGCACTTGTGTCTCTTATGAAGACCAAGCTTTGTATTGCCTAATTATAGGATGAAAATTATATAACTTGTCCTGTTAGTTTGGGGGAATAGATTGCTTGCATATGCTTGCTTCAGTGCAACATGATGTAATTAGCCATTGTCTAAGATGATAGTTCTTGGCAGGTGTAGAACTTTGGATGAGGTTATTTTCTTGGGAGATTTTCTTTGTAATTTCTTTCATACTATCAAGGTATGATGTTTATCATAAATCTCCTCTTGAATCAGATTCTGATTTACTCTAGCATTACCCACTTTTTCATATTTTCAAATCATAATGTTGGTCTTCATAAAATAAAAGTCATGATGTTATTCTTTAGGTTAATCATTTTTTTAGAAGATGAAATCATTTATTCTTCACCTGCATTCATTTACCCCCTTTTGTTGACTTTGCGTAGTTCTCTGCAGGGTTTATTTAAGAAGGATACAGATTTCAGCTTATTTACGCATAGTGGGAGAACATTGATGCCATTCTGGACTTTGTTTTTCTTAATTTTTCTTTTTGGAAGTAGTTGCCTGCTGCAGACACCTGAGAAATTTCTTTGCTTCCCAATAGCAAAATTTCCTGCTATCGTTTTCCTTTTGTGAATGTTTTCGTCAGTTTTCTACTATAATTTAGCAGCAATTAGACAATCTGAGTGGTAATTTTATGTCTCTTCCTTCCTTTTGCAGAAGGCAAAAAGAGAAAAAGGAAGAAGTATCAGTGCTGGATGCTGATCCGGAAAGGGATCAGAGGACGGTATTTGCTTATCAGGTAACCCAGATATATTTACATGCCCATTCTATCCTTCTCCTGTGTCAATGATGTTTGTTTCTCATTATTTCTGATGTAAAAGGTTTTGCTGAATAATTTCAACAGTTATCTATAAAGGCAAGTGAAAGAGATGTATACGAGTTCTTCTCCAAGGCTGGAAAGGTTAGTTTTTATTTCATAGGATAGGAGTTTTTGCTTGGCTTGTCATTTAATGTATTGCATATCAGTATTTCTTCCATATTATTCCTTTCATTTTATAGATCATTAGGTATGATGCCAAGAATTGCTTAAAAAAAATTGCTTTTATGATTTTCATTCACTATTTTTTTTTTTTTTTGGGTTTAATTATTGGATTGTTCTGGAGCATCTATATCTACGGAGCTTGTTCTTCGAATTCATGCACTATATGTCATATTGGTGTTCATAATCTTGAATGTGCCAAATTCTTTTTCAAAATGCCGTGCATTGAACTTTGTTAAGTCATAGTTCTCTGTGGGTGATCAGACACAGGAATGCAAGCTCTGAGTTTAATTTTACTATTAATAATTAATTCCAAAAGATCTTGCATGAAAACAAGAGATAAGCACAGAAGATGGTGCTTTTTATTATTTTTACTCTGTTTTTCTCTTCTCTTTCCTTAGAACATGTCTTTGTAAAATTGTAATGCCTCTCAATATCAATTTTTAGGTACGAGATGTACGCCTCATAATGGATAGAATTTCAAGACGTTCCAAGGGGGTTGGGTAAGTATTTGAAGCTTTTTTTCTTATCCTTTAAAATGGGGTAATTGATTCTTGAAGGGGTGGGATTAGGAAATGCCTGCGTTGACTTAATGCCAAATCACAAGGCCTGTTTACCACCAGGCTGGATAGGGATTGATGGGTATGCATTTTAAATCTAAGGAAAACTATCTTATGTTTCTTACTTATTTGGTCATTGGCATGTTGCTTAACTGAATTTTATGATGTTGTCTGGAAAGACTTGCTTAGTTGTCTGTAGTTCTCATTAGATACAATTCACTGCAGAAACAGAAAGAATGCAAAGGGTAGTTGTTTATTGTTATATATGTTTCATAGCTTGCATTGGTTGTATGTAACTTGCATTAGATATAATATCCAGTAATTGGATGAAAAGACAGGCAAACCCTATTTCTGCAAGTAGGAATTATTATTATTATTTTTTTCCATTTGTTATATATTCTTCGATCCAAAATGTGATATGATAAGAAATTGATAAGCATTATGCTGTATGTGCACTCCTTGTTTGCCACTTATTGTGTAGATGGCTTTTGTTGTGGCAAGTGTGCACAATAATAATTTCAGTATGATGGATGTCTTCGGTTTGTGTCAGCTGATTACCAAGTACTTACCTGTTTTGCACTGAAATTTGATCATGTAAAATGTTTAGGTTTTTTGGTTTTTTAATATCCCAAACATATATAAAATATATTTAATATTTATTTATTTTAGTTAATAGTTTATATATTTTTGGGATAGTAAAAAGAAAAAAGTACCTACAATTACAACACTGCACAGCACTCCCAAACAAAGCCTTAATTATGAGTTCTTACTTTTATTCAAATTGGTAAAGTTAAATATCCCTTAGTTTTGAATGGTTTGCTCCTTCATCTTAATTCTTGGAGCATGGTTATAGGACAATACTTGTTATGTGTGTGTGTGTGCCCGCGCACGTGTGCATGCATGCTTGTATGTATGAATATTACTATTTTGATCTTGCTGTGTGTGTGTGCGTGCGCACATGTGTTTGCATGCATGTTTGTATCTATGAAACTATGAATATTGATTGAATTCCATTTGGCAGCTACATTGAGTTCTATGATGCGATGTCAGTCCCTATGGCAATAGCACTCTGTGGGCAGCCTCTTCTTGGCCAACCAGTCATGGTGAAACCATCAGAAGCTGAAAAGAATCTTGTGCAGTCAACTGCATCTGCTGCTGGAGGATCAGGTGGACAATTTGGACCTTACTCTGGTGGTGCTAGAAGGTTATATGTTGGCAACCTACATCACAACATAACGGAAGATCAACTTCGCCTGGTTGGTTTACTAACCATTAGGGAATATTTAATGTAGCTACCTGTAGTTAACTTGGACATTCAAATAGACACTCTAGGCTGTCTTATACATATAAACTTATTTTATCATGTTCAATTTGTCTTCATCTTTGATTTCATGTACTTCTGGTTGATCAATTTTTGCTGGTTGTGAAAATGCTCAGGTTTTTGAAGCTTTTGGTACAGTGGAGCTGGTGCAATTACCTCTGGATGAAACTGGACACTGCAAAGGTTATGGTTTTGTCCAGGTGTGTAATTCTTGACAAAGCTGCCTATAAATGCTATTTTTGTATTTTAGCAAGAAACTTACATGTTGGAAATTCATCGTTATATTGCCAAATGGAGTTGCATGTATGACCCAGTGACAAACTAGATAGACTATGAAATGGAAGTCCTTTATTTTATAAGAAAGATTGCTGCATGTATTCAACAACATTGTGTAGTGTAGTAATATTTCAATAAAGTGTTCTTGTTTACTATTAATGCTGTTAATGCTCAATTTTGTTTCTTCTTAAAGCACTGGATAATTGAATGGTTTTTCCTTTTGCAGTTTGCACGTCTTGAGGATGCTAGGAATGCACTAACCATGAATGGAGAGGTGCAGATTGCTGGTCGCCCAATTGAGGTAATTATTTTGTTATGTCTGTAAGCATTAGACAACTTTTGTTTCCAGTTCTACCACCTCATTCGAAAATTCTATTGCTGACATCACACCAAAATAGACTGCATTACTATCTTTTGACTTGACTCTTAAGACATAACTGCTGTTTTAGCTTCAGTCCTTGTGATTGTGCAAGTTATTGTAATTCTATATTTCAAGACCACCAGTTAGTCGCGAAATTGAGCCTTTTCCTTTATCTTTTCTTGTCTAACAAAACTATCATATCATCATCATGCAAATGAGACATTGGTCCAGTTGGATAAGCACTTGTTGAGGCTCTAGAAGTCTCAGGTTTGTATCCCCTACCCTCAAATGTCAAAAACCCATCATCAACATGTATATGCTGTGACTGCCTTGCACCCACATTGATACCATTATTTATTTTACTGCCATGCAAATACTTGTAGCACACAACACTAGGATGCAACTCTTCCCAGAGAACCTATATGCTTCTGCTGCCATTATTGTTGCCACAACTTGCTGGGTTTAACAAATAAACACATTCCAAATTCTAAAGTTCTTGGGTTATGAAAATAGTTGATTACTTGTGAATTGTTACTGTGAGGGTACTGGAGCTTAAGAGAATTTTGCAGTCTTTAGATAGAGCCCAAACACATGTTTTTGTTATTTATTTATTTATTTTTTCATACTACTACCTTTCTAAGTGACAATGCAGAAAAGTCTTTGGATCTTCAAATTTTAATTTATTTTTCTATATGTGCTTTTCCTTGTTAAGGTGTCAACTGTTACTAACCAAGTTGGAATGCATGATGATGGGGCAAATGCTGGTGATCTTGATGATGAAGAAGGTGGTGGCTTGGTTAGTATTTTGTTAGCCTTTTCTATATGGTGCACTTTATTGTTTCTTGAAGTGCACATTTTGTCTACCATCTACATCTAGCAAGCTGAAGAAATATTTTCCTTAATTTTAGCCTCTGAATTCACATTCTCGAGCACTTCTCATGCAAAAGTTGGATCGAAGTGGCACGGCATCCAGGTTTGACTCTGCCTGTTAGGCTAGAATTTTTAATCCTAATCTTCTAGATGATGTTACATTTGCTTCCTTTATTTGCAGTATTCCTGGTTTAGCTGGTGCACCTGTTATGAGTAGCTCTGTTCCAACAGCTGCAATCCTTAGTGCCACACCTGGGGTATCTCAGCTGGTTCCTCCTAGCTTACAGGCTTTGTCTGGACTTATGGCTGCAGGCTTCCAACTTCCTGCAATTAATGTTCCTACTATCAATACAATTGGAGACCCAAGTGAGTGTCTGTTGTTGAAGAATATGTTTGATCCAAAACTAGAGGTTGGTGAGAATGACTTGTCTGTGAGGTTTTTTTTGTGCTTCTATGAGTCATCTGCTTATTCTCTTAATTTTTGGACAGATGGAGCCAGATTTTGATTTGGACATTGGAGAAGATGTCCGAGAAGAATGTTCAAGATTTGGAAATCTGAAACACATACATGTAGACAAGTAAGTGCTCTTGTGATATGTTGATACCTAATATTTTTGTTTGATAAGGCAATATTATCTACCCCTTTATCTGAACTTGAGGGTATTATCTGTTCCCCTCACTTTCTGATAACTGATGTTTATTGAACAGGGAGAGTGATGGTTTTGTGTACTTGCGATTTGAAAACACACAAGCTGCAGTAAGTGCTCAACGCAATCTCCATGGAAGATGGTTTGCTGGGAAGATGATCACCGCAACATTCATGGTAAATCATTCATTTAGCTTGGTTTATACATGTCCTTTTCTTCCAAAAGTCCCATATTAATGGAAAAAACTTTGTTCCGTAATTGCAGGTGCCCCAGACATACAAGTCTAAGTTCCCCGACTGCAGTACATAGGACTTCTGCTTAATAGGTAGGTGTAACGCTTTTCCTTTTTGATTGGCAAATTTGTCAGTATATAATTATATTTAGTTATTCAGGAGATTTTAACCGTACCCTTAACACCAGAATCAAGGTTTGTGAATTCTGTAATCCTCGTGGGTTTGGTGAGTGGGTATCAACTCAACTTTAAAATTTTACCGTGCAATGTTCTAGTCGAATGTTCTACTTCTAGTTAAGAGATAAAAAGTAAGAAAATTTGCCCTGTATTTTATTATATTATCTTTTGTTTCTTTATTCATACTTTTTTTTTTTGGCCTGCTTTTTTCATCCCTAGTATGGGTATTTTTAGGACGCTGATTTCTGGAGCGAAAAAGGGCGAGCCGAAATGGAGCCTTGCGAGGGTTTTAAATAAGAATGTTCTGACTTTTGAGTATGGGTGAGCATTTTGTTCACAAGTTGGATATAAAATATATTTAGTATTTGATTTAAAAAATTTTTAGTATAGTTTTTTAAACTTAGTATCTACTTAAATATTTGATATTTAACTTAACAGGTACTGTTAATTTGCCGGTAAATATTTATATATACTTGATTTAAGGAAAGAAAAGATTTAATACAAAATGCTATTGTGACATGTTTGGCTTAAGCTTTATTATTTATATGAGATGTTATTACTACTCGTATAATTTGTTTGACTTATGTGTCTTAATTTTAATTTTTTATTTTTTATTTTTAAAATTTATTATTATTATACAAATATTAACTATAATAAATATATATAAAATTTTAATTATACAAGTAATATGTTAGTTAAATAAGCTGATTAAATAGGTCAACTAACTAATTTTAAACTTATATTTATTATTTAACTTAATATTTTAGGGTATATTATTTTTATACTCATTAT
>BPVZ01000056.1:575676-601420 GCA_020521535.1 Rubroshorea leprosula | reverse complement strand
AAAAAAAAAAAAAAAAAAACTAAATTCGAGACTCATTTCTTAAACCCTTTCAATTTGCATATGAAAGGTGTTGATTGGGTGTGATGGAGTTAATTCGGTGGTGGCAAAATGGCTCGGATTCAATACCCCTGTTTTTACAGAGAGGGCAGCTATTAGGGCTTATGCAGATGTCAAAGGTGGACATGGATTTGGACCAGAATGCTTCCTAGCCTTTGGCAATGGGGTGCGAACTGGTTTTGTTCCTTGTGATGATGAAACTGTATATTGGTTCTTAAGTTACACTCCCTCCAGCCGAGGTAATGATCATTGATCAACCATTCTTCTGGGAATTTTTTTGGTGAATTCAATACTCTTTTCATTTCCTAAATCTTTATGATTCATTTGTAGATGAAGACATGCAGGACAACCCAGCTAAACTGAAGCAATTTGCATTAAGCAAGCTTGGAAATCTGCCTGACCAATTGAAATCCATTGTTGAAAGCACTGAGTTAGATAGCATCATAACATCTCCACTGAGATACAGACGTCCATGGGAGCTTCTGTGGGGAAATATTAGTATAGGTAATGTCTGTGTAGCCGGTGATGCCCTGCACCCTATGACCCCAGACATTGGCCAAGGTGGATGCTCTGCTCTGGAAGACGGTGTTGTACTAGCTAGATGCCTTGCCAAGGCCTTATCAGAACCAGGGGAGGAAGAATGGAAGAGAATTGAGAAGGGGTTGGAGAATTATGCCAAAGAGAGAAGATGGAGAAGTTTTGAGCTCATTAGCACAGCTTATATAGTTGGCACTATACAACAAAGTAGTGGGAAGATCATGGGTTTCTTGAGGCAAAAATTTCTTTCCAAATTCTTAGTTGGATTGATGATTGGGAAGGCTGGATTTGATTGTGGAAAACTTAGTGTTGATTGAATCGAGGCATATCTCCTCCTCTTTTTTTAAATCTTAAGACACATAATAAGAGAAAATTTTTCTCATTTTTTAATTGATTTTACTTGTATGTTATGTAATTTAAATTTAAAATTTTTTATTTTTAATAAAAGAATATCTTTTGTTGAATGTTCATTATGTAATTTTAGATATTTAAAACTTTAGTTTTGACATTGCATTTTGTAGTTAAAAAAAGTGATTTTTAGTGTGCACTTTAAATTGAAAAACATTAATCTCTTATATAATTGTTTTCTTATATGTTATCTTTGTGACAGAACATCCTTTTAAAGTTGACTTTTGTTTGCCTCTTGCTGTGTACACACATATGAAGATGGAGGTAAGGTAACCCAACGCGGGTTCGACGAAAGTTCTCAATGAGATCGTGCTGGATTCGGTGTGGATATATCCATGGGCCACACAACCCATGTAATTTAGGCGTAGATGTATTGGGTAGCCCATGCAATTCAGGCGTAGATATATTGGGTCCATCTGAGAGTTCAAACCTCGTGTACTGTACCCAAATATGAATCATTGTGGGGGTGAAAGAGTAAAAAATAGAATTTTTTAGTTTTTCTAGAGCTAGATGAATCCCATATGTGCTAAGCTCCACTCCATGGCCTAGGACTGTTGACCACCCTTGGGCCGAGTTAAACCCAGGCTGGTTCCGGGCCGGGCTCAGCCCGTTTGCCATAGTTACTCAGGTACAATCATTCTCTACTTTTTTGACATTAACATCCAATGGGCAATGCCTGTTTTCTACAACTTTTAACAGCTATCTGCAAGTTAGTTATTTTTATTTTTAAGGTTATTAGTTGTTAATGTTTTCCTATTATTTGTTATTATAAGAGAAAAGTGAAGTGCAATTTGTTGTGCGGACTATATCTATATCTTAATCTTAATTATTGATGGAGGGAGTGGATTATTTGATATTAAAATTTCACTCTTTCATTAATAATTAAAAGTAATACAATCTGTTTTTGATAGTTTAACTACAACATTCTGTTGTTATAATAATCCAGAGATTTTGTTGTCAAGTATTTGCACATTAATCCATCTTCAAGTGATTTTAATGAAATATCTTTTAATATTTGAGTCTTTAACTTAACATATAAGATTATATTGATTCATTGTTTATTTTGTGAAAAATGGAGGGGAAGGGAGGTGAATGAAGAAAATACCCTACAATTTCCCTCCTTTCCCTCTAGTGATACTAAAATTATAAAGAAAATTAAAAGGATGCTTCTTACTTCCATTCTCTTTTAATTTTTGTTATCCAAATAAAGAATTTATTCCCCTCCTTTTAAATCAAACAAGCTATTACTTATTAGTAAATTTAATATTAAGACTTAATGAATCTCTAAGGGCTCTCTCCTGTGATCCAAAATTCTAGGGTTAAGGTTTTGGAGACAACAGGCATCTTCTTAGGGTTTTCTCTGCGGTTGAGGAGTCTTTTCCCTTCTTCTCTTCTATCAGCATAAGCTGTTCTTGTCGCCTTGCTTGGAATGCTATAACCTTAGGCAATTCAAGGCAGTGGTACAAATCCAATTTCAATTCCCTCATTAGTATTGGAGAGTGTGGCATCCTAGTAACAATGGCATATGACGAATTTGGATCCATGCTTAGTTGTGTTCACATCGTAGAGGATGAGGACAACATTCTTCAACTGCACTCAGCTTGGAAGTAAGGTCACACATAAGTGGAAAAGCTGTGCTTGGTGGGGAAGATCCTTTCTCGAAGGATGATCAACCTAAATGGTCTTCACAATGCTCTAATGGTCTCTTGAAACCCTAAGAAGGCTTTTATAATCTCTAAGATTAGGGAGAAGATTTATTTATTCCAATTCTTTGACATCAGAGATCTCAACAAAGTCCTTCATAGAGGTCCTTGGAATTTTAGCAACTCGCTAATTATTCTTAAGCAATTTCAGTCTTCTTTAACTGCAGAGCAATATAATTTTTCTACAAATCCATTCTAGGTTCAAATCTTTGTTGTTCCTATTGGTATGCACTCAAAGCAGATTGGATACATGATTAGGGGTTCATTAGGAAATGTTTTAGAGGTGGATGAAGGCTTCCATTAGGCTATCAGAATTCAAATTGATTTGGAGATGGATAGGCCCTTGAAAAGATTTATAACTTCTCAAATTACTGCTACTGAGAGCAAGAAACTTTGGATTAAATATAAATGCTTTTGGATTCAATCTGTTATTAGTGCTATAGGTTATGCTTTTAATTTTATTTTAGGCTATAATGCCTTAAGATGGAAATTCAACTGTAATCTCTTTTCATTATAATATAATTCTTTATTTCTTATAAAAAAATATACTGAGATTTAATAACTAGTAATATAAATAATTCAATAATAATTTTTTTCTAGTTGAAGTAGAAAATCTTAAATTTAAGTCATATGACATATTGATGAAATGAGTTCAAAGATGAAAGAGTTGCATTCCATTGTGCAATTCAAAGTAAAAATATTATATATTATCATTTAATAATTCAGACTTTAAATGATTAGTATTTTACAAACAATAAAACAAACAAACAAACATTGCAACATATATAGAAATATAAAATATAAACATTCATTTACTTTACATAAAAAATAAATATTCCTTTATTAGTTTATCTTTTTTGTTACATTGAAGGATATCATAATTCTAAAATCACAATAAATTGATAGTCTATCACTAACAATTTAAATAATTTAATAGAAATATTATGTTGGAATTCTATAACATGGGTGAGCTGAGTTGGAAGAGGAAGGGCTGGCCTCCACTGTGCCAAAAAAAAGAAAAAACGCGTCAACATTCATATCCAACGATTGAAAAGGAAACTACGGCCAAAAAAATGAACGAAAAAAAAAAAAGAAAGGAAAGAAAACCAAAGGTGAGATTTGATTCCATGGATTATGTTTTGTTGTAAGTTCGTTAATCCTCATTCATCCTCCGGAATGCTCTGGAGCTGAGGACTCCATGAACACTGGCAGCTCTTCCTCATGGCATTTTCTCTTAACAGATGTCTCCGTCGCAAAAGATTCAAGCGTTCTTCCACGGGGGAGAACGGCGAGGAAGGTGATAGGTGAGTACTGATTGTATTCTTCTCACAGTTAATCATCCCCAGCATTTGCTTCAAATCTTCCTTCCTCACCGTAATCTTCATTCTTACAGTTCCGTCCTCCTTAACATGAGAAACAACACCTCCGCCTTGTGCGATTGTTTCCAATACATTGCTCCTAATCGAAGTGCCACGACTCCGGCCATTGATCAGGCAATTCCCGAATTCTCTCTTCAGCAATCTCTTCCACTTCATGATCTTCAATTCGCTTGTGTTTGTGTAGCAGCCCTGGTTCTGTTTATCTATGTTAATATATATAGCTTTGTCTAAAAAACCGTTCGTTGAAATTTCCCAAACAGCAAAGCTTGAAGTTGAATATAACCAACTCGTTTGCTTGCGTGCCAACTGATGAATCATTACTCGTTTTCATTAATTAATTTATTCATTGAAAACGTAGAGGAATTACAACCGACCCTCTCATGCAATACCCTGTTGATTTGCTGGAATTCAGGAACTACCATACCGAAAAACGACTTTGAGGATTAGAAAATGGGTTTGAAACTTTGAATTAGGAGAACAGGAACAACATTCTTTAATTTGCATCAGATAAAGGTCTGTAGGGTGATTAAATAATTCATTGGGAATTCCAGCGGGGTGGTGATTGTCAATGTCAATGCTTGAGTTAGCTGGTTTATTAGCTGTCCCACTCAATTATAGATCTTAACTTCAATGTGTATATATACCAAAGTCATAGCAGCCTCATGGGGTGTTGTTGTGAGCTTGTGACCAAAAAAACTTTAAATGCTCTTCTCCTCTTCGCAAGGCTCTACATATCAATGTTGATTTTCAAAACAAGAAACCATACACCGTATATAGGTGTTTTTGTTGTTCAAGTACATTTTTAATTGTTAATTCTATATGTTAGTCGTTGAAGTTAGGCGTTCCAATTGATCTAAATTCTTATCAATGTTTATTTATTATGAAATTTAGAATTTTTTAGTGGTTAAGAATTTGAAATTTGAAATTGAAAATTTTAAGATTTTGAGAAAAAAAAAAAAAAAAAAAACAATCATTTTTATATAGTTTATCATCTAATGTATTATAAATAAAATTTGGAATTTGAAGCCAAACAAAATTTTATTGAAATGCAAGTGTAATGGTAATTATCATTGTTGAAGCGTATGAAATAGAAGAGGAATTTTGAACTTCAAACTTTAAACGTCATGTTTTATGATACAATGCTTAATAGCTAAGTTTTTCAAATAGAATTTTTAATGTGGGTTTGTACTAATTTTTATAACACGTAAGATTAATTCATAAAAAAATAAAAATGTAGGTTGAAGTTAGGTCAATTGAGCTTTTCTTAGATCAATTCTTACTTTTTGTATAAAATTGATTTTAGTTTTCAAATGAAACTTAAAATAATTTACATAATAAAAAATTTTAACTTCTTAAATAGAATTTTTAACATGATTTATGATAATAAATATTTAAATAATTTCATGATGTATCGATCTATAGAAAGATTTTTGCTTCAGTGGTTCTTTTACAAAAACTCCAACTAGGCCGAATGTTGGATTAGTAACTTTTATCTAATGCATGTCACGCCCAATATAAAAATGGAAAAACTTACAAATTCAATTTTAACTACATAATTTCATTCATATATAACAATTTAGTCCATAGAATTTTATTTTATTTTTTTTTAAAGATAATGAGATTAGTTTCTATTAGTTGAATTTTTTTTTAAGTAAAAAAAACTTTAAAATTATGTTATTTTAATAAAATATTATTAAAATATATTAAAATAAGTTTATTGTGCTTTGAAAACTAAGATAACTTAATCTTTTTCAATAAAACATATTTTAAAGATAATTTTCTCTTTTTTCTTTTTCTTTTTTTTTTTGTAAGTTTGGCTGATAAATATTTTTTTCAAAAATGATTAAATTCCATCTTAAAATGCAATTTTTTACATTTTGTTTCATTTTTGAGTTTTGCCCATTTTTTCCGTTTCCAATTTCCAACTCAACTTCGGGAGCTAAATCCTACTCGTAAATGCTAATCCAAGTTCCAACAAATGAAAATCCAATCCACAGTTATGAATTTGGTTACCATTTCCCATAGGCCCATCCCAGTACCTCACTGGCCCTTTGGGACCCAGTAAAGCCCAAAAAAGTCCAACATTGGGTTCTGTTTGGGCTAAAACAACGCTTCATGTTTGGTAATAATCAGCCCAAATCCCATTCCCAGTTTCCCACTCTAAATATTTGGACAAATATAATTTTTTGGTTTAAACTGGAACGGAGTTGAATGGTTATTTTAAAAACTTTAACCCCAAAAAATAAAAAAAATTAATTTGATTAATAATTACTAAAGTTTTGTAACCAAAACCTCAATTAATCGATAATTCAATTTTAATTGTAACTACAATTCAATGGTGTCACCCCTAATAAAAACAACCTCAATTGTGGAGTACACATTTAGATTTTTATTGACGAGACCCACACAACCTGACTTCATAAGGTCCCATCATGCGAATCAAATGTCACAGGCATTGATGGGAAACGACCTTTAATGAGTATTTTGCGTTGAAGCAAACTTTTTATTTGGACATCAGATGAAGTTATCTTCATCATTTTTCTCTTAATATTAAAAGCTTTAGCCTCATCACGCCCCTAAAGTCCCAAAATACTTTAATGCAATAGGACGACACCCAATTTCATTTTTTCTACCCTCGTTAGTGTTTCTTTTATTCACTTTCTGCCTACTTCATTTTCCCTTCTACTTTAGACCCACTATGTTACCCACCAAACCAGTATATTTTCTGCCATTTTCTCACCGTACCAAACACTAATTAATTTATTATTTATCAATTTATTAGTTTCGAATAAAAAAATTTTAATTTTTTAAAAATAAAATTTTAAATTCAAATTTTATGAATAAAAAAAAATAAGTATTAAGAAAGTTTTTTTATCTAATATAATTTAATTCTGAATTAATTCAAATTCAATATGATTACTAAATGTTAAGAGTTTATAAAAAATTTAATTTATTATTTTATAATATAAAAATATTTATTAATTTAAAATAAATTTAAAATAAAAAATATTTATTATTTTAAAACGGAAAGTATATATTAATTACCCGATTGGCTAAATTTTGCCGACATTGGTCATTTGTCAGTTGAGGGCAAACTGTACATACTCCTAAACCTCTGAAAATTTCTTACAACTGATTTTTTCGAACTTGTCTATTTATCATAATATCAACATTAATTTTTCTGTCAGCTTCTACGTAGTAGCTAAACATGAACTTAGCAGCTACGCATCCTCCTGCAGTGCTTTCCTTTGTCATTTTCAGTACATAAAAGAATAATAGAACAGAATGAGACCCACCACATGGATCACCTTCTCTCTCTTTCTTTACTTTTTTTTTTTTTTTTTTTTTTTTATAAAAAAATGCTTACAAGGCATGAATATTATAACACTACTGTTATTTGATTAACGTTTTTGGTTATTTTTTCGGTGTCTCTTCTTCATATGTGTAACTAAGCTATAATATTTATAGAAATGGTGTTTTAGTACAACTTTTACAAAAGTGTTATTTGAATAAATTAAACTCTTACATGTCCAATGATGAATTTATATAATATAAATTGAAATTATGTTGAGAGGTTAAAAATAAAAGACTTTTTTGTTGTTCGAATTAGTTTGGATTACAGAGATGAAATAATTATAATAATATGTAAAATTATAAATTTATAATTATAATATAATATTAAATAAAACTGATATATTATTAAATATATAAATATACATAATATTATGAATAAATTTATAAATAAAAAAAATTAATTATATAACGATATATTATATTGTAAACTTATAATATTATTTAATATTATAATCATATATTTTCTTTTTTGATTATATTGAACAACAAATCACTGATTCGAATACTCAAATTATATTAAACAATAAAACACTGATTATTAAATTTTAAAAAACCTCAAATATTAAAAAATATCTTTTATTTAATAATTAATGTATCGTAATATTCCAACATTGTAATCCAAATACAACCTACCAGACTCGATAGTTAATACCCCTCTAAAAGTTTATTTTAATTTTTTTTTAATTATTTTTAAATTTTTTTTATTTTGTATCAGGTATTATATTAAATAACTAGCATTGAATATGATGCCCTTTGATATTTTTTACTCGGCTTCAAATTTCAACTGAAAATAGACCCTTTTTTAGAAACTAAATGACGTATGCCCCATTATCGTTACTCTTTTTAAAAAGCAAAAGCAACAGAACAATTGACCCCATGTATACCATCTTCCTCTTTTCTAAAAGGACTATATATCTCTTCTTCCATTCTGAGCAGGAGTAGTGCTACATAGTAACTTAGCCATGGAGAAGGGAAAGTTATCAGGGCTGAGCCACCTGTTTGTGACGGTGTTCCTCTCAGGGTTTGCTAGCTTCATCGTGACTCCGGCCATTACAGATGTCACCATGTCTGCACTCTGTCCCGGAAAAGATGAATGCTCTCTTGCCATTTTCCTCACTGGATTCCAGCAGGCGGTACGTTCAATATCCCTTCTTCTTCTTCTTCTTCTTCTTCTTCTTCACTTTTACACTCTCCCTTTTCTTCTTTCCTCAACCTATCTAAATTGTTCAACTGCCTCTTCTTTCTTCTCCAAAATACAAAAGGAAATTTTGGTATATATATTTACTAAAAATCAAAAGCATCGATGTTCACAGTCGTTCTTCTTCATCTTGTTTTTTTGATTTGGTTGGGAATTGTCCATAGATGTTTCCTTTTTCATTTTCTTCAAAATAAATGAGAATTGATTTTCATTTACAAGTTGCAAAGCAGAGAAGTGCGTTTGCAGTTGGCACTTCTCCCTCATAAACAGAAATGACAGACACGTGCAGTCTCACTTCCATCCCACGTGCCCACTAGGAACAGTAGTTGAATCTTTTTTCTTTTTTTTTTTTTTTTTTTTTTAAAATTAAACATGGTGGTAAGGAATATAGGAGATTTTTTGTTTTATGGTCCATGGAATAGTAGTTGAGTTGGACAACTACAAAAAATTAAAAAAAAAAAAGGTAGTTGAATTGAATATAATTTATCATAAATCTTGGTATTCCATTCACACTTAATATTTTTGATATACAGTATTGAATTTTGATAATTGATATTAATTTCTTTTTAATTAAGAATTTCTATATTTTTTTATCACACACCCAAAATACAGTTTTTTTTTTTAACAAAATTATTACCTTTATTTTTTTGCTTTTGAAGTTTAGGCAACTGTTTGCTAGTAAGAGGGTACAAATTTTTTCGCCCTTATAATCAAGAAGAAGTTATGGTATATAGCTAGAGTCTTGAATATGATATAATGAATTACGTCATATTCACCTAATAAATATCAATGTTTTAGTGGTTAAAAATTTAATAATATTTTGAGTTAAAATGATAAAATATGGTGGAAAATGGTTAGGGAAAAAGGGGATTATCCCTTTGTGTGGTACAGCTTGTTATTAAAAGTAGTACTAAAAAAATATGATAAGCCTAAATAATTTTTATTTTTTAAGAATTATGTGTACTTATCTCTTGCCCCATATACAGCCATGAAAAATTAAACAAGGCTTGGATGTCTTTATTGCCCATCTACAGTTCAAACCTACCATATCAGCTGCTGATGGACACCCACTTGTATGATATTTTTCAAGGATTTAATGTGTGAATGTTGTCTTCTTCGTAGCAAACAGATAGAAATTGCATGGTCTGTAATTTTACGGTGACTTGAGTACACACAGGCACCTTCTTGCCTGACATTTTGGCAACAATTAATTATTTAGTAGTAGAAAGTGGCCATGCACGTTTGTAAGTTTTAATGAAATATAAGAACAAAAGAATGAACCTGAAATTTCTGTCCTGCAATCCTGTCATTAAATTTGGATAGAAGAATATACCCCAGCTCTATTTTGCAAGAAATTAATTAATTATATAATTTATCTTCACTCTAATTAATAGATTACTGTTTATACTGCCAAAAAATATATATATATATAATTTAATTTTGGGAAATTGGTAATTTGCTTTCTTTTGATGATACTTTGTGTGGGGATGTGATGCAGATTATAGGAGCGGGGACGATGGTGATGATGCCACTGATTGGGAACCTTTCAGATCAGTATGGGAGAAAGGCGTTGCTCACACTGCCTATGGCTTTGTCCATTTTTCCCCTTGGTAATTAATTTTCTTAATTAAAATTGTTTTTTTTTTTCCCCCTAATTAAGACCAAAACCTGTGATGACTAAGCTTCCACCACATAGAATGGCCTGGTAAGTGGAGGGTTATCTCTAGTCTTATTCAAACGATGCCATCTTGTCTTGGGTCCCGTCCAAGTTGTGTAGAAGATTGTGGGACATATAGCCTATGGAAATTGGCATTTGCAATCCACCTTTACAGCATTGCGCATGCGTAAGGTCCCAATAATCTGTGGACCAGAAATATACGTACGAGGGACTCAAAGTCTTTAGTTCTTTGTCAAAAGTGGTCAGGGGTGTCACCTAAGGGAAAGTAGAACAATTCAAGCATGAGAGTAGAAGTGTGAGGTTTCATATTCAAACTTTGGTATGGATGCGGGCAGGACTAAGACTAAAAGAAAGCTATTTTGTTGTATAACTTGTATAGCCAACATCTATGATGCAAAAAAGTGGAGAGGGGTCACATGTTATGTCAACCTTGGACCCAACCATGACCCTTCTATAGAGTTTTAATTTCTCTTCATCCTGGTCTTTCAAGCAAAAAGTCTGGGGAGGCTAGTTGCCTGAATAATATTGAAGGAATGAAAACAAATTTGATTTTATTCTTCCTTTAAAAACATTGTCAAGGTTGATACATCATATGCTTATGGTATACTTCTACAATTTTGGATTGCAGCTGTATTGGCATACAGCAGGACTACCTACTATTTCTATGCCTATTACATTCTAAGGACTCTCACTAGCATGGTCTGTGAAGGCAGCATGAACTGCCTTGCTCTAGCATATCTGGTACTAACTACTAACCACGCTCTAATTCTTAACAGTATTCTGTTCCCATAAACTTTATCTAAAACAAATAAACTGGTTTTGACCTCCATTTGCTGAAGTTGGTAATCTTTGCTTCTCAGACAGACAACCTTCCTGGTAGGCATCGGGCATCTGCATTTGGAATTCTTTCAGGTGTAGCCTCAGCCTCGTTTGTCTGTGGAACCTTAGCAGCTCGCTTCCTCTCTACTGCTTCCACATTTCAGGTTTTTCCCTTAGCCTTCTTTACCAATGCTTATCTTGACATCTTTAATATTCACATCCTGAGTCTGATTATCAGTTGATAAATACTTTCAGGTTGCTGTATTTGTATCAATGCTTGCTGCAGTGTACATGAGAATTTTCTTGGAGGAAAGTTTGCCTGATGATGCGGCTGGTTTGACTAGGCCAATCCTGAAGGAAGGACAGGATGCCATTCAAAACGATGGTAATGATCTGAGTAACATAGCATCATTCAAGAAAATACCTTCAGTGGGGGATCTCATTTGCTTGCTGCGGTCTAGGTAACTATTTGATTGGTTATCTAAGATGAAGAAGCATTTATGTCTTTGTCTTGTTTTCATTTGTTTGCAATGACTAATGAAGTTTGGGATTCCAGTCCCTCATTTTCACAAGCTGCAGTTGTTGCCTTCTTCAGCAGTCTTGCAGAAGGTGGGATGCTGGCTTCAACGATGGTATGTCTTTCCCAATTGTTTCAAACTTGAGACTATATCTTTATTCTCCTAAATTCTAATAAATGAAATATGCATGACTGAAAATGATGGGAAAATTTGTTTTAGACCTTCCAAGACACAGCAGCTATGTATAATGATTTCCTACCATGCAGTACTTTTTGAAGGCACGTTTTCACTTCAACAAAAATCAGTTTGCTGATCTTATGTTAATTTCTGGGGTTCTAGCCACTGTTTCACAGGTACAATCTTTTACCACTAATCTTGATTATTTCATAAATTTCTGAATTTTTCTCCTCTTTTTTCCTATTGCTTATGAATTCTTCTTAATCCTGCAGCTGCTTCTCATGCCTGTGTTGGCACCTCACATAGAGGAGAGGAAGTTGTTGTCAATAGGACTTTTAGTTTCCTGTATGCATGTAAGTGTTCTGTTGTTTCCCAGTAAAAAATTTTCATTTTGATGTTTCTATCTATGTAAAGCTTATGAGATTACGTTTGACATCCTTGTATCTGTTGAAGAAAAAAACTGCTGATGAATTTTACCAACCTTGTATCATGCAGGGGTTTCTTTACAGTATATCTTGGTCAGCTTGGGTAATTTCTTCATAAAAATTTGCAAGCTTCTGGTATATCATGCAGGTGTTTCTTTTATTAATTCATCCAAATGATTTGGTATTTGCTTCATTTTCATGTAGGTTCCTTATGCAGCTACTGTATTTTCAATATTCATGGTTTTTGCACCACCATGTGTAAGCTTCCCACTTTCATCTCCAAGGCACTTTATTTCTTTTGTCAGTTGAAAGACAATAAATTTTTCACAAAATTTTCTGATTTACACAGTTACGCAGCATTGCATCAAAACAAATCGGTCCCAGAGAACAGGTACTTTCAGCACAGCATTTTCTTCCCTTTATTCCTGTTCTCATCTTCAGGCATTACCACTTCTCTTTGACCTTATAAGTTTAGCCAACTTATTAGCCTCGAATATTACATGATCATAACAGGGTAAGGCTCAAGGATGCATCTCAGGCATAAGTTCCTTTGCCAACATAATTTCTCCATTAATTTTCAGTCCTCTGACTGGTAAGCAAAACCCTTTTGTTTCCTTTTCTTTCGACCTTGTTTTTTGTTTGTTCTACAACTCCGAGTAATATGACTTCTTCTGACTGTCTATGCAGCCCTGTTCTTATCTGAGAATGCTCCTTTTTACTTCCCAGGCTTTAGCATCATGTGCATCGTGTTGGCATCGGTATGAACCTTTGCCTAATACAATTAGAAACTCAACATGATGACACTGCTGAATGCTTCCTGCCTTATTTTTATTCGCAATTCTACTTGATTAGCTTACAGAATTAAAATTAATTTTTCTTTCCAGATGATTTCATTCATCCAGAGTTTGATGATAAAAAGTGCCCCTTTGATTCCTCCAAGCCCCAGAATCAACAGCAACCGCATAGAGGCTTAGTTTCAAGCATTCTACCTTACCTAAAATAGAGGAAGTGTAATTAAAGAGACAGTTATACTTTTATTGCAGCTTAGGCAATTGGACTGTGACATGGGAGTCACTTTCCATCTTGTTTACCGGCGATAAAAATGACGAAAAACCTAAATGCAGTTGGGTGAATGCGATGAGGTTGGTCCCTAACGGAAGGTTATGCTATATTAGCTGGCTGTGCCACTCTCTATCAAGAAGAGGCAAATAGGATCATAAATCATATAGGCTACTTGACAGAACCTTATCAGTTTCTGTATTATATTTCCACCTTAATGCCTATAACATAGGAGATTGGTGTTTTTTAATACAAACTGCACAAAAAAGACTACAGTTCAGGTACTCATGTTACCCAAATACCATTACTGAATAAACATAGAGGGGAGTTTCATTAAAGGTGTTCTGGTTAAAAAAAAAAACACTTCTGATAACGTATATGGTTATATTTTTTTTAGCAATGAAACTTGATGCTGCAGCTTCCTTGCTAGTTGCTACGGGATTTGATGGGGACTAGCTAGTTCTGGCCTTAATGCCAGAATGAAAGGACCGGTCTATGTAAGAGGTTAGATTGCATTAACACGAAATTAGTCTAAATCCGTCCTCTAACTATGAAATAAAATTTACATACTAGAAGGCATGGTTGTTAAGATCGCACGATTTTGGTTTCAACGATCCAATTGAGATAAAAATCGTGGATGTTAAAAAATCTATTGAACATCGCGTGCAAAATTGTGAGATCGTGTATCTTTTTTTTATATCATACGTAAACTCAGAATTTTTTACTTTTAATAAAAAGGAATTATCATTGAATCACTTAAGTTATCGATAATTTTTTTAATTTATTTTTTATCTTTTATGTTAATAATAATTTTTTTAATTATTTACATTCTTATTGTCTTTTTTCTTTTTGATTTGCAGGTTTAAGTATTAAATTATATTATGAATTATTAAGTATTTTGTATTTAAATTTTTAAATATTTTATTTTATACTTATTTCATCAATAAACAGCTTTAATAATTTATTTTAAAATATTTATATAGTTTATATTTATTTTTTTAATTATATAAATACACAAATTTAATTTATTAAGACTTTAGGATTTTATTTATGATATTATTTTGTCTTTTTAATCTTAAGTAAAATATCGATTTTAACAATCTTATTAGAAGGGAAAGTAATATCTAAAATCAATTGACTACAATGTCACGCATCCAATAATAAGGAAACCCATAACTTTACGCTATAAACCTTGACAGAAAAATGTACAAGTTCGCTGCCATTTCTTTCAGCTTTGGATATATATTGCATGAAAGCAATTACGATATGCACTTATGCATTGCAGATGCCTATCTTCCATCTCTAATCTTCTGATCTTTCTTTCGGCTTTCCCGCCATGGCTGAATACGAAGTCATTGTTGGTGACAGAAAAAAGAGGGTCATTATGTTTCCATTCATGGCTCACGGCCACCTCAACCCTTTCATGGCACTAGCGGAAAAGCTAGTACAAAGAGGAAGCTGCACCATAACCATTGTCAATACTCCTTGGAACATCCAAAAACTCAAATCATCATTTCCTCCTGATTCCAAGACTAACATATCCTTTGCCGAAATCCCCTTCAATTCTGCCCAGTATGGCCTCCCGGTGAATGCAGAAAACATGGGGGAACTCTCCCCTGAACTCTCCACTCGTTTCCTTGAAGCCTCGGAAAATCTTGAACCCCACTTCAGGAATCTCTTAATAAGCATTACCGAGAAAGAAGGGAAGGCACCGGCGTGTATTATCTCCGATATGTTCCTCGGATGGACTATCAAGGTTGCCAATGAGCTAGGAATCTTCCATTCTGTTTTCATTGCAGGGGCTGGTTATGGCATGGGGATTTATTTTTCTCTTTCATTGAACATAAGCCAAAGAGAGAATGGGGAAGAATTTTCGCTCCTTGATTTTCCTGAGGCCTCGAGAATTCACCAAACCCAACTAGGGGGTGAATTCAAGTATAGTGATGAAACAGTTTCTTGGTTCTGTTTCCGGGAACGGCAGTTCTTGTTCTGTTTGAGCTCTGATGCAATTCTGTTGAATAGCATACCGGAGTTGGATGGGATGGGGGCAAAGTACTTTCACCGAAAAACAAGAGGAAAGCCTATATACATGGTTGGACCAATCTGTTCTTCCCCCAAGAGGGCATCTCAATTTCCAGATGATTTTTCTGCCTGGCTGGATCTTCATCCACCAGAGTCAGTTCTGTATGTATGTTTTGGATCACAATTCACCATCCTACCTTCCCAGATGCGAGAATTGGCAAAGGGTTTGGAGGAAAGTGGTGTGGTATTTATCTGGGTAATTAGGCCACCCGTGGGATTCAGTGTGGCAGAAGAAATCAATCCAGAATGGTTACCTGATGGATTCCAGGATCGAATCAGGAGTAGGAATCAAGGGATTTTGATTTATAAATGGGCTCCCCAGGTGGAAATTCTGCGCCATAGATCAACAGGAGGGTTTCTTAGCCATTGCGGCTGGAACTCTGTCCTGGAAAGTTTGTGTAATGGGGTTCCAATCATTGGCTGGCCTCTGGAGGGAGAACAGCGCTTCAACTCCCACTTCCTGGAGAAGGAAGTCGGTGTTTGCTTGGAAATGGCTCGAGGGACTGAGTCTGCAACTATTAAGTGTGACGATGTTGCAAGAACAATCAAGATGGCGATGGGACAAACAGAAAAAGGAGTGGAGATGAGGAGAAAGGCCCTGGAAATTAAAAAGAAAATGGAAGATGCAATCCAAGAAAGGGATGGTTTTAAAGGATCCTCTGTTCAGGCCATGGATGAGTTCCTCAGCATAGCAACCTCTACAAGATAAATATATATAAACATCCATCCCTTTGGAGAAAACTAGCAAAGGGATTCAGACCCTTTAGTCCTGATGATTGTGAATTTACATATCAATATCAATAACAGCTTCTTCAATCCAAATAAGCTGATGATGACAAGCACGTCACAGAAGCTTCAATCCAAATATTTCTATATATATGCATGCATGAAATGACATGCAGGATATGGCATTCTGGAAAATACAGAAAATGCAGAGAAAATCACCCATGTGCTCTTTGACCGTTTCTTTGAAGTCTCGGAAAATCTCAATGATGGCTGCCATGCTCTGTTCTTTGGATTCGTGATTTGCCCTGCATTTCAAAATTTCTAAAAGAAGAAAATGGTATGCAGGGCTTAATCTTTACATAAACAATCTCAAAAGTACACAGTGAAATAAACATCAGAACAACATAGCCAGAGGAATTAAGGAAAAAGAAATTTAATATATAATAGAATAAGCAGTCTGAGAGCAAAATTTGCAGAAACTCCAGTCAATTTGTAAGATGTAACTTGAGCAGTTAAGCCCTATATTTATGTACAGTTACTACAGTTGATATAAAATCACTCAATCACAAGAATCCTCAGGTGCAGAGGCATCTTCTCCCTCGTCCGAAGAAGCATCACTGTTGGCATTGAATGCCAATATAAGGTCTAGAAGTTCCCGACCTGCAGCTGAGTTTTCTCCATTGTCTTCTTGGTTACTTCTCTGTCTTTGCAGCGAAAATAACTGCAGCATCAGGTCCTCTGGTGAAGCTAATCGGAACATCCAGCCCCTAGATCTAGCCTTTGGTTTGAACTGGACACATTGCAAAAATTACAGTCATCATTAGTAGCATCATCATAACCGATGCAATAAATTATTTAACATTGTCACTGCCATCATCAACGTCATTAATGTCATCATCAATATCACAATCATCCTCATCCCAATCTTCATCATCACTAGCATGAATGTCTTCATCACTGCTGCTACCACCAGCACCACCTCTAACATCCTCCTCCTCATCATCATCCATGCAATCATCATCATCATCTTCATCGTCAAAGATTTCACCATCCTCCTCATCCTCATCCTCCTCCTCATCATAAAAATATAGACTATCATCATCCTCATCGCTGCTGTCTCCATCAAAGGGAAACCAATGAAAGCCACGGGGTTTGAGAACCTTTTCCAAACAAGTAACAGCAGAGAAATTAGTTCCTCTGCTTCTCATTAGTCTGCAGCCAAGGTATTGCTAACCAATCCATATATCCATTAATAAACAATAAAATGCCAATATTGGCATTAAATTCAGAAAAGCCTGTCAGTACCTCTAAACGGTGGAGGCCACTAGGGATCTTTCCTATGTCCAATTTCCCCATATCTACAGACCTCTAAGGATACCTTATAAATCTTTAGGAATTGCAACAAGCATGAAAACCAAAGGGATAAAAATCATTAAGAGAAAAATGGAGAACAACTAAAGCTAAAACCAATTGAAAACCATAGGATTTTGCTCATTCACAAACTCTCTGATAACCTTTCTACACTCCCACTCTCCCTTTTCTCAGAAGATAAATTCTAAATTGAAATAAAAAGAAAGTCAAATTAAAAAATAAATCCAAAGTACAAAACCTAAGTTGCAAAAGTTTCTTTTACTCTTTTTTACCAAGTCTAGAAATCCAGTAACCAAAATAACTTGATATGATTCAATCAGCTGTATGGTGCCCTAATCATGTTTATGAGGTTAGACTGCAGGGGGTGGGGGAAGTGAGTGGTGTAGATCTTTCCCAACCCTGTCTCAATGCCAAGCACGCACTTCTATGAATTGGCATTTTAAATCACCTTCAGACCTCTAAGCATCTACCAAAGCCCTCAAATAGCAATTGCTGCAGCAATATTTTCAGTTTTTTTTTTTTTTTCTCCTTATCAGCTGAAAGTATGAAAGCATACCTGTTCAATGTTTTTAGGAAGAGTGGCTCTATCTGCAGCCTTTGGAGTCCATATCTTGATGTCTTTCTCAATACCGCTGCTAGCAAGCACTGTGGTGTGAGGATGAGACTCAATGCAGTTGACAACATGCTTATCTGCTTCCATAACACGAATGAGCTCTCCACCTTTCTTTCTCCATATAAATATCCGACCACAGTCAGACCCACTGACCACATACTCACACTTAGGCCCAAAGAAGCTCACACCTTTCACTGTCTCAGAATTTCTGTGCCCCTTATAAGCTTGTGGGATAGATTTTTCATCAACTTCCATGGCTGATAAGGATGCAGACGGTTGAGCAGATCCATTTTCACTCTCTTCACTATGTGTGGACAATGGGGATGATGGAACCGGATTAGGCCCCAGTCCCATGTCCCTAGTAAAGAGATAGATGAACTCATCATTGTGCGACACAAGAAGCTCACTTTGATCTGAGAAAGCCAAACCAGTAACTCCAAATTGGTCATGACCAATCAAATTTGGAGGGCAAAAGCAATCTGCAGGTTGACCAAAATCAGTTGAACCATCCCACTTGTATTTACGAATATCATAGAGGCGAGTGTACTCGTCTGAGCCAGCAACAGCAAAGAGATTTGGGTTCCTTGGATCAATTGCAATAGCATTTAGTTGAATAACTTGAGAGTAACTTCTACTGCTATCATCAATTGGCCTGCAAGTGAAGAGTTTTGTAGCAGCTGAAGTTCTAAGATCAATCTGAAGGGCAAAGATCAAATTATTGGAGGAAAAGTCAGACTACAGCACCTAGAAATGTAGAATGAAGGACATTGAAATTCAGCCACAAAGAAAAAGACTTTGAAAAATATTCTTCCATTAAAGAATCCTTTTTTTTTTTTTTGGCTGGGCATTAAAAAAAGTCTTTAATTGGGAATTTTCCAGCCATTTAAATTGACAACCCAATTCTAAAGTCCCTAAGCATTAGAATCCACAATCAAACTTATCAAAAGCTTCCAACTTCGTGGCAACAAAAAATTAAAGTACACTCACGTGTTGTACTAATCCATCTTCACCACAAGTATAAAATATATGTGGGCTTCCTGGTTCAATAGCCAACTTATGAGCTCTCCTGTCGTGTTCGGCCAGCAATTTAGTTTTGACATCACGTTCCAAAATTTGAGCATGTCGAACCTACAATTGAACAAAGGTTCTCAATAAGAATTAAAACACTTGAATTCACATATAGTCACAACTTCAATTCATGTTTTGTATTTCCATACCTGCCCATCTGCAGCACATGTAACAATGCTCCGATCATCTGAGAAAGGCATGAATTTGGCTTGGAAAACATTATTGTTATGACCTGAATGGAATGAAAGCTTCACATTCCCAGTTTCCCAATCCCATAATATAACCCGCCTGTCATCAGAGCCTGATATCAGAATGTCACCATCAGCATTGAAGCTTACTGTATTGACACAACCTCTGTGTTTGTCAAGTTTCCTGTAGAGGTCAAGTCGGAGAAGAAGATCCTGGAAAAATCAAGTTTAGGCTAATCAAAACCTTGAAAACAACATATTAGTCACTGTCCATTTCATCATTTTCTGACTTAAAAATAGCTACATAAAAACCCCAAAATACAGAAATAGAGAAAAATCATCAAAATTCAAAAATCAATTGACATTGATCATAACTAGAATGAAGGAAAAGCAAGATCGTAACAGGAAAAAAAAAGAAAACCCAAATCAGGATAAGGGTAAGACCTCCGAGGCGGCAAGGCGGTGAGCGAAATTCCTGGGCGAGAGCTGGCCGACCTCCCGTTGCCAAAGTTCCACCACCGCTTTGTCCAGATTCCTTCTCGACATTATTCAGAACGGAGAGATGAAAAAATTGGTTCTTTGAGAGAAAAAAAAAGCTTGTGGAGGTGACTCAGTGAGTCCGAGCGAGTCAGTTTTCCCACGACTGATTGCAATTCCGATTTCTGAGACAACTCGAACAGCGCAAAGCTCTCTCCTTTTATATATTGCTCCTTTTTTTCTTTTCTAACATTATTTTTTTTGAAAATAATGAATTAAAGTAATCCGATAAAAAAATATTTTTTATTTTAATTTTATTTTATATATTTACTTTAATTTTTTTATCCAATTATAAAAAAAAGACTCTATTTATCTTTTATTTTTTAAAAGAATTATAAATAGATATAAATATTATTTTTAAATTTTGAATTTAAAAAAAAAATAAAATAATAATTATTTTAAGAAATAAAGTGCATGAGATGGATGCACTAAGATTCATTCATCATGGGAAAAATTGTAATGAGATTTGAATTATACTACATTAACCATTAATAATATATTTAGATTAAGAAAAATGGAGGAGAAGAAAGGAGAAAAGAGTGAAAAAAAGGTTTTTTTATTTAATTATAAAAAAATTTAAAATAGAGCAAAGGAAAAAAAATTTTTGTTTTAATTTTTAAAATTTAATTAGTTATCTAAATGAGGGAAAATGGGGCGAGGGAAGGAAAGGAAAGGAAAATGGAGGGGAAAAATTTTTTCCTCTCCCTTTCCTTTTCTTTTATTTCTCTAACTCAATTATAAAATAAATGATAAATCTCTTAATATTAAAATTAATTTTTTATTTAATAATTTTTATTTTACAATATAATATAGTTAACTGAAAATAAAGGTTCCTTCATCATATGCCCAAAAACAAACTATATAATATAACTCTACTCAAAAGTAAAATGAAATAATTTTAGAAAATTGAATATAAACCTATATAAAGTGAGATTCAGACCCACCCATTACCATACATTGAAGCTTCTCAAAACCTCTCCACTCCAAAAAGCTATTACCCTGCCCGATTCATAGAACAGAAGCATCCACACACAAAGCTTGCTGAAATGACAGCAAAATTAGGGAAGGAATCTGCTTCAAGGGATTTTCTTTTTCTTTTTTTTTTTTTTATTGATGTTCATTTTGTTCTACCCTAGGCCTTAGTAAAGGGTAAAGACTAAGAGCACATAGTAAGAGCACATAGTAAGAACAAATACGGGAATGTCTTCTTAATGTCTCCGAAAAGGCCAACTCTGTAAGGACAGAATGAATATATTCCAATGAAAATAGAATGACCACATTCTGCGTAAACAATGGCTGGCAGTTGCTTATATCCCAAGGTTCCACAAGATGACAAGTTTAGAAGGACGAAATCATAGTCCAAATCGAATTAGAGTTCAATTATATCCAACATACAACTCTGTAAGAAGATAATCACGCCCCTTTACCTCTGCTAGTTCTCATCTCAATCCAAGAATCCAACTCTAAGATTGCACATGAACTCAAAAAGTAAGTCTATGATTCCCAAAACCCAAATTCAAGGAGATAAATAATGATTTGTGATTAAAATTTAAGAACTAGTACAGCATAGGCATACTGGTTTTTACAAATGATGGTGAAACTTAAAATTGGATACGTTCAATGAGCACAGGGACCCAATTGTGGAAAGCTCAAAACGAAAGCTTATTATTGAAAAACAATAAAGTTGTCTTATCCATGATCATAATAATGTATGGTACTGCCGACCCAAAAAATATATGTATATTGTAATCCAACATAGCTGCCCATTTTCTTGATTTCCAGGGTGGTTAGGAATCGAAAATATGCAGGGGACATCCATACTGCCCCCTCGCCAGCCAGCAACTAAGCCTTAAATGTTTAGAGCCCACTGCAAAATTTCAGAAGCAATGATTTGGTTAAATGTCCCTCCAATAACAAGGTCATATTTCTTATAAATATATCCCTCATGAAGAGCCGTCTACATTTAGTTGAGCCAGAATCACAAAGCAAGATTGTTTCTAGAGGCAACATGATGCTTTCTTGAACATGCATGCAATTGGTGGCCATGACACAACAGCAGGTATTTGTACTACCTAGAGAATGAAAAGACCCAGCAGCACGCAATCTTAAACCATTCGAGTTTATCTCTCAGCATTGATATCAAATCTTGTACAGAGGACATTGGTTGTTTGGACTCTTGACCATCCCAATCTATGAAACCTCCTTTTTTTTTTCTTTTTTTTTTTTATAGAAAAATCAGTTTACTGAAGAATAAATCCTTTGGCTTCAGATGGTGTAGAAAACAAGTCAAAGTAGTCCAATGAAAGTCCAAATTACCGGTAAAATATGCCACATATAGAGCAATGTGATCAGTTGACAGCTTGACTTGAACTAGTCAAGTTCACAACGAAGCACAAAAAAAACAAAAAACAAAACAAAACAAAATTTTACATGAAATTGTACATCAAGTCAGCTCGGCTGGTAAGATATTCTCCTTTGCAAGTTCCACCAGAGAAGTTGAAAGGGAAAAAAAAAATGAAGGAAACAGAACAAAACGCCTCAAAGAAAATACATGCTCCAATGGCAGGCTATAGAAGCATATTTTTCTCTGTTTAGTTAGCTCTGATAAACTCCAGATATTTATAAACAAGAATACAGAAATTGTTTAGAAGTTGATGTAAAATTCAAGAAACAGTAACCAAGAACTTCAGGCCATGAAACCACATACCAGTTGAGGGATTGTTTAAGGTGATTGCTGGAAACTACAGTATATAACATACCTTTTTCCTTGGCGCCAATAAACCCACAGTAGCAGCATGGAGGAGCGATTTTCAAAAAGTAAGTTCTTCAGAAATTCATGGAATGCATTCTAATGCTGATCTTTTTACTTTCCTGCAGGAACCAGTCGCTTGCACGGTGAACATCAGCAGCTTTTGGAATTAATCATATACTAATCTGATTTTTCTTCTGTTTTAGTGAGTGAAATGATTGCTAACCAAACCATGGCTCCTGGTCCAAATCGTGAGGCTCCTGAATGTTTGTATGGAAGTTAAAGAAAGCCCCATTTTCTCTGATTTCTTCTCCTTCCTCCCCTCCCCTCCCTTGGGAAGTGAGGTAAATAACACATCAAGCAAAGCATTCTTATGTTCAACTAGTCCTCATGAATGATTTCTAGTTTACTTCAAAACAGTCAGCCATCCAATCAGCAATGAGAAGAATCTATACCCAACTATGTGCCGGTTTCTTCTTGATTTTGTTTCTTTCCATCATCGCCCTAACTTCTGTGGCATCATCCCACTGTTTAGCATCAGCATACATATTATACAGCAATACATATGGGGTCGAGCTTTCTGGCTCCAATTTCATCAATGCTTCAGCTGCAACACGAGCCAAGTCCACATTATTGTGGACTCTACAAGCACCCATGAGAGCCCCCCACACTGCCTTATCAGGCTCAAATGGCATGCTATTGATTAAATCTAATGCTTCCTCAAGCTGCCCATGTCGACCCACAATGTCAATAAGGGAAGCATAGTGTTCAACCCTTGGCTCAATACCATACTCACTAAACATGGACCTAAAATGTCCTCGTCCTTCATCAACTAATCCAGCATTAGCGCATGCATTCAGAACTGAAATAAATGTTATATAGGTAGGCCGAACCTTTTTCCTCTTCATCAATTTAAAAAGTTCTAAAGCCTCTGTGGCAAAACCATGTGATGCATAGCCTCCAATAATCGCATTCCAAGAGATTACATCTTTTGACAGTTTCATTTCCTCAAAAATGGTCCGCGCGTCAGTTATCACCCCACATCTTGAATACATTGTAACCAGAGAGTTGTTTATTGGTACGTCTGGAATAACTGTCTTTGAGACCAACTGATGAATCTGCATACCCAGATGCAGATCAACAAGTCCAGTACTAACACTGAGAATTGAAGATAAAGTGTGTCGATCATGTTTTTCTCCTTCATCTTGCATTTGAATAAAAATCTTAATTGCTCCTTTGTAGTCCTCATTCTTCTCATATCCTGCTATTAAGGAGTTCCATGAAACTAAGTTTTTCTGTGGCATCTTCTGAAAGAAATCAAGAGCAAGTTCTAAGTTACCTATCTGGGAATACCCAGAGATCATTGAGTTCCATGATAGTGTATCAGGATTTGGCATTGCACAGAAAAGATTTGAGGCCTCCTCCATATCAGACATTTTAACATAGCCACTGATCATGGTATTCCAAGAAAAAGTATCCCTTTCGACCATTTGATCAAAGAGTTGCCTAGCAGAAACAATATCTCCTACCTTCACATAGCACATTATCATTGAATTCCATGATACAACATTTCTTTCAAATCTCCCATTTTTTCGTGCCCCTAAATCAGATTTCAATGGGATTTGATCAAAAAGTCTTCTAGCATCATCCACTCTCCCCCTCTGACCATACCCAGCTATCAAAGTATTATAGGCATGCACCAAATCTTGTCTACAATCATCCTGGTTGACACATTTGACCAAAATCCTAGCAGCCTCATCCAATTTACCATTCTGAATAAGACCCGACACTAGTGCACTTAATGAAGAAGAGTCACGTTCTGGCATCCTCTCAAAGAATTCAATAGCACTATCCACATCACCATTATGCAAAAACCCAGTGATCATAGCATTCCAGGACACTACATTCCTCTTGGGCATACTATTGAAAAGCCTTGTAGCCTCATCCATCTTCCCATTCTTTGCATACCCACTAATCATCGTGTTCCATGAGACAAAATCTCTTTCAGGCATTTGATCGAACAACCTCCTACCCTCCTCAAGAAACCTAGTACCCAGACAAGAAGTATACCCCGAAATCATTAAGTTCCACGACACAATATCACTCTCAGGCATTCTGTCGAACAATTCTCGTGCTTTGGCCAATTCTCTCCGTTTCACAAACGCACTTATCATTGAATTCCACGTCACCGTATTTTTGTGCGTCATTTTATCAAACATGAATCTTGCATCACTGAGTCTCCCAATTCTTATCAAATTGGATAGCTGCTTGTTCAGTCTAAAGATGTCTGAGGCGCCAGAAGAAAGAGGAGGTTTGACGGTTGAAGTGGATGCAAAACGGCAGAACGTTGTCGGCAGAATGCCGAATGCGTGAGGCCTAAAACCACCGCGTAGAGCCGCGGCCCTGAAAATGAAAGCGACCGCCTTTAACCTGCTCATATCCGTTAATTGTTGGTGATCTCTCCAGGGACATCCGCAAGTCTAGAGGTGTGGGCCTGTGGCGGACGCAGACGCTGTTAAGGAAGCTAAGAAGTAAGAAGGCATGCATGCCATCGTCCTGTAAAACTCAAACGCATTCCCCTAACTTTTTTTTGTTGGAAAAATGGCCCTTGCCCCTTCTCGGGTTAGGGCAGGGAGCACTTTGCTCCCAACTTTTGGATTGCGACATTTAGCTCCATCATATGCATAATATTAAGAGTAATAGAAGAAAAAAAAATATTTTTTTTTTGATAGAAGAAAAATAATTGTGTTAACTGTTAAGACTATAAGACGGTGAAAGTGGGAATATTAAATTGGGGGTTTTTTTTTTTTCTTGGGGCAAGGAATGAGATTATTTGTGCTTAAATTTTTTTTTATAGAAGACTTAAATTTAAACTTAAGGCTTGACAAGATTTAAAATTTATCACAAAAATTATGGTGAGAGTGAAAAGAGAAAGAAAGAAAATAGCAAAAATTATCATTGGAGTTAAAATAGAAATACAATATTGAGGCTACATGGTTCTAAAATTTTCGAATAAATTCTAATTATTTTGTGGATTTTTATAATTTTAACATGTAGTGACTTATACAATATTAAGTATCTACACTAATTTTAGTCCT
>BPVZ01000056.1:565402-575576 GCA_020521535.1 Rubroshorea leprosula | reverse complement strand
GTTAACTTTTTGGCCAGTAAAGTTAAAAAAACCAAAAAAATTAAAGAGCAAAACTTATTCAAATTACAATAAACTGTAAGCCTTATATGCCATATTTTACAAATCGGGAGGTGAAGTGTACTTTTCTCAAATTACAAGGGAGAAATGTGCAACTCGTCTTTCTTTCTTTAGTTGAGAAGTGTATCAACTATCAACCGTTGCATCGCCAGCTTAGCGCCTATAGCTTACCCAGATGATGGGTAGCCTCCAAGCAGCCTTTCTGCCTGCGTGGAACCACCATCGACGCCGGCGGCAACCACCCATCAAGTGTGAAACTTGCGTCGCTCTGACAAAACAAGGCCGCAGCTTTCTCTCCTCTCTGGCAATCAGTTCCGGCGACTCTGCAACTGCTAACCGCTTGATCAAGAAATTCGTCGCATCATCACCCAAATCCGTTGCTCTCGATGCGCTCTCTCATCTTCTCTCCCCTCGAAATTCACACTCTCATCTCTCCTCCCTCGCACTCCCCGTAAGTCCTCGAATTCGTTCAAAGATAAACTGTGTTAATTTACACAAGGAAATGCGAGAATTTATATGTTGAAGCATCTGCATTTGCAGTTGTACATGAAGATTACTGAAGCAACATGGTTCAATTGGAATTCCAAGCTAGCTGCCGATCTCATTGCGTTGCTCGATACACTAGGGCGATGCAAGGAATCTGAAACCCTAATTTCTGATGCCGTTTCAAAATTGAAGCTCCGGGAGAGAGATCTTGCTCAATTCTACTGCAATTTGGTTGAGGCTCAGTCTAAACATAATTCAAAACAAGGGTTTGATGATTCCCATGCTCGTCTATGTGAGCTTGTTCGTAATTCTTCTTCTGCTTATGTAAAGAGGCAGGGGTACAAAGCAATGGTTAGTAGTTTGTGTGAAATGGGTGAGCTTGGTGAAGCGGAGTCTGTGATGGAGGAGATGAGAATGAAAGGGTTGAAGCCATCGTTGTTTGAGTTTAGGTCTATGGTATATGGGTATGGAAGATTGGGACTTTTTGAGGATATGGAGAGGATGGTCTTGGAAATGGAGAGGGAAGGTCTGGAAGTCGATACGGTTTGTTCAAATATGGTTCTTTCATCATATGGAGCTCACAATGCACTTTGCCAAATGGTTCCATGGCTGCAAAGGATGAAGAATTTGGGGATCCCTTTCTCAATAAGGACGTTTAATTCAGTTTTGAATTCTTGCCCTATGATTATGTCGATGCTGCGAGACAGGGATGCTTTTCCTCTTTCAATTGTGGAGTTGAATGAGATTTTAAAGGGGGAAGAGGCATTGCTAGTGAATGAGTTGGCTGGATCTACTGTCTTTGACAAGGCAATGGAGTGGGATGCATTGGAGGCGAAACTCGATTTGCATGGAATGCACTTGGCTTCTGCCTACTTGATAATGTTGCAATGGATTGAGGAGATGAAATGCAAGTTCAAAGATGAAGAACATGTGGTTCCAGCACAGATGACAATTATTTGTGGATCAGGGAAGCATAGCCAAGACAGGGGGGAGTCACCAGTGAAACATCTTGTGAAAGAAATGATGTTTCGGATGAAAAGTCCAATGAAAATTGATAGGAAGAACAATGGTTGTTTAGTAGCCAAGGGGAGAGTTCTGAAGAATTGGGTATGTTTGTTGAGGGAACAGAATGCTTCATTTGATAATGTTTACGGAGAACAAAGTTGATATGAAAATAATGAGTGTAATTGAATGTAGAAAAATAAAATTCTCGATCAGCAAAAACCTTCTAGTTGATATGGAAAAAAAAAAAATGCTGTCTAGTGTCTGTCTCTGTGTACCCTCTAGGATCAAAATAGAGGGGAAATTACTAAAGGCAATCTGGGGGCAATTGCAAAGTGGCAAAACCTCCGAATATGCCATGAAGTTTCATCAATACCATCAAGAGTATGCTTTCTTACGGTTCAGACCATAAAATACTTTTTTGTATTGTCAATTTGGTACTTATAGTTTTCTCTTAGAAAACCAACCACTCAAAAAGTCTCTAACAAGCAAAAACCCTTCAAACCATGGGCCACAAAAGTGATAAGCCACCATTGGTGCATCACTTTTCTAATGCGTGAAAACTTTCATCTCTACCACATTATAGAGAAGTCGATGTAAACAATAGGGTAATTGACCTAATAACAGTTCTTTGAATTTTTGACTTAATCTCAAAAATTAGGATTTAATGGTCATGTTGCATGCACAACATGTGACTTTCGCCATCCACTTTATGAGGACTCAATTTCCCATAGTTTGAGGCTTATTTGGAGAATTTGGAAGTTCAAGGTTACGATAAATAAAATAAAATAAAATAAATAAAACACCCTTGTCATCTTCAACCAATTGGAGGATCGTATTCGACGCGCTAGACCCACGGCTAGCTTCATTTATGGAGTTCACGGCCCAATGCAATGCGCGCAAAGCCAAAGAATCGAACCCGGCATGTCAGGTCCAGATGAAGCGCCGGACTGACAATCGGCCGCGAAAGATCACCGTGACCTTTGTCAACGGAGTGGAAGAAGTTTTCGATGCCACATCCATCCCTGCTCAGACCATAAGGAACATGATTCTCGACAAGGGTCTGCTCCTTGAAACCGAGCAAATGTTCTGTGAGGCTGGCGGGAAGTAGCAAACTGGGGCGATTATTTTAAAGCTATCAGCCTAGAGCTTCCGCGGTGTTTTTCTGTATTGAGGTTACATCGTTCTGTATGGTTTTGGAATTTCATCGAGAAGTAACATTGGGTGATTATTCACTACTTATCTGTTGTGTTATTGAGCTTTCATGGATGGAATTGGGTATGTTTCCCTGATTCTTTTCCTGGTTGCTTTTATGAACATTACAGGATTATGTTGGTTGCTTGCCATTGATCATGCTTTATTCTCTGCTTCCTTGCTCTCGCATTCAACTTGAATCACTTTTCTGCATGATGATGATGAATGAATAGAAAAGTCCAATCTATTTTAAAGCTAACTGCAGCCATGAATTGAATGAGAATCAAAACAAAATTTTGAGAAATTCCCATGTCCATTCTGATCTCAAAGATAGAGTCTAATTTCAAGACAATTGGGAGAATAGCTGTTCTGACTTTTTCTTTGATGGAAAGATGGAAAAGAAGAACAATGGTAAGTTGAATTATGACTTTCATATAATGGATTCTAGAGTTGATTTTTCAGATTATCTTGTGCTCCTTTGAATGTTTTTATTTTGCACAGATTTACAGGCAAAGTTTGCTTGAAAACTCGATGAAAATTGCTGCTACTACTGCTTTATGTTATTAGCCAGTTAGAATATATGTTTTCATCTCTCTTCGTGGTCTTATATTATTATTCTCCTTCTCTTTTTCAACCAAGGAAAGCAGAAAAGAAGAAGCAGTGAAGCATTCTTTCTGATGTGTTGATTTGCTCATTGATGAAGTCAACGACTTGCAGAGTTTGAACAGTGTAATGCAACCTTAACTTTTGTTAGAGATTACACAACTTATGGAAACACGTCTTCAGATCTGAATTTTGCTGCCAGATTGTACGTTTTCATTCATTTACCAAAGTTTTCAGTTTGTTTATGGTGCATGTTTGCAATTATGCTATAAGAATAGTTAAGGCTATCACAGCAATAGATTATTATGTTTGTTCATTTATTTTTTTTGACTATTTTCCACAAAAGCAGGCGTATTCCTTTCAAGTTTGGTTTCATAACTAAGACTTCATTCTTCCTAACGTTTTATGTAGATAGAGTCAATATTTATTCACCTTAACCTTTAAAATTATGAGAAAAATCACTTTAAAATTATATATTTAAATCACTTTAAAATTATATATATTTTTAATAAAGTATTATAAAAAAATATCAAAAAAAACATAATTCATACTTTAAAAATATGTTATTTTCCTTTTAATTTTTTGAAAAAATAAAGTAGATTGACACTTTTCCTTATATATATTCCCTAAACTACTTAATTTTTTAAAGAAAATTACAAAAAAAAAAAAAGAAAAAGAAAAAGAGAGTAGAAATAAATAGCTAAGAACTCCATTAGAAAATGAAAACTTTTGTTTGGAGCTGTTCAGTGAAAAAACCTAATAATTAATCACCTCAAGCATATCGAAAATCTAAGCACAAGACAACATTACTGCATAGTGATACTGCAGTTGAAATTATTGTGTTGATTTCAGGAAAATTCACTACAGAAATGAAGAAGAAAGTGGGGAAAAAAACAAGAATAAAATTCTGACGATGAAATTGAGTTCCTCACTGATGTTCTGCTGAAGTTTCCGGTGGTCGAGTAAAGGGATTTCTAGTAGAGGTAATAGGAGGCATAGAGACCACTTTGATATCGAAAGGGTGCATCCGGTATTGCATGTCAGTCTCTCTTAAGATTTTCGCCATCTCTTCCACTAACAGAGATCTCCTAGAAAACCTCTCGCCCATGTTCTGGTGATTCATCCGGTGGCAAGGCCACACCGCCATCCTCAACATGTTCAGTCCGTCCAAATCCTTGGCTACAATCAATGGAGAAGGATACCAGTGCTCCTTCTTGTTCTCGATATAACTGCAGAAGTCATCGAATTCACATGCCTTTTCCCAGCAGATTAAGTCAACCATTAACTAAACAACATGATCTTCAGTTTCATTTACCTTGTGATTCTCTTCTTTATAAGAGAAATCGTCTCTGCTGGTGCGGCTATGTGGACACAGAACTCTACTGCATCTCCCATGTCTGGACTTCGGTAAAAGTTCATGATAGGCTTCGTTGAAAGAACACTATTGGGATATATAACCTTGAGATTGTCATATCTGAGGAAGATTGTAGTAAGAATATTCATCTCCTCCACCACCATCTAATTAAGGCAATCAAAGACATAAATATACATGTTATGCATTCTGGAGAAAACAGATATAAACAATGGACTAATTAATGCAGGGCAAGGCTTACCTGAACCCCGTCAATCTCACACCTGTCACCCACATCAAAGGGGTGTATAATGAACAAGAAGACGATGGCTTCAAATATTGTCTTGCAGGTATTACCGAAGACAAAGGCTACGAGGACCAGCTGAGAACTGACAAAGAGGAGGAATTTGGAGGTGGCAATTTCAAGTATAATAAGCCAGATAACGCCTATAATGGTGGCAGCAATGATGTTCACCATATGATGAAGCTTGTTCACGGCCGTCTTGGTATCATTCAGAGTCAAGGCAAGAGCTCTCCTTTCCCTGAAAGCATTTACCTGCAACAGAATTCATGTTATCTTGTGAAGATTGAAGAATCATTTCTAGTAGATTATGGGCAATGTTCTTAGTTCTTACCGCCCAGTCCTTCAATGCTTTCTTGCTAATTCTCTTGGTTTCACGAGCACCTTCAAAGAGAGTCATCGTCTTCAGAGCCTCATCATCTCTCATAAATCGAAACAAATCCTCCAAGAAAATGTACCTATCAGTGAAAAAGGTCACAAATGTGCAGCAAATTATAAATGATTATCCATACTAGAAACAAGATGAAAATTACTGTGAACCACGACGAGCAACATTCTGGAAGATTTTCCTGGCAGCAGCCTTGGCTTCACGTTCATTTGTGATCTGTTTTGATGAATCATCCTCTCTGACATGTTCACCGTGAAGAATCTGCTCATCCAAGGTTGACAGTGAGCCATGGCGGACTATGTTCATCAACCTCTTCATGTTCCAGGCTGAAATATTCTTGTGGGTAAGTTTGTGCAAATCTTCTATCGAAATCCCCTTCTCATCCTTCTTTGAACCTCCACGGCTAAGCATTCCACTCTTTGATATAAAGGTACTACTTTTCTGATAAACCTTCTTCGTCCCACAACTGGGCGGCGAGGCGGTTGCACGGAGGTCAGGCGGGAGAGTAATCCCTGCATTCTGCAACTTCAGGATCTCTAATTCAGTCCTGGCCTCCTCTTCTTCTAACTGCTGGATCTCAATCACTGGCGGCCCAGACAATGTCTCAATCACATACTGATTAAATAGAGTTTCCTGAATTCGGTCGAAGTATGTGCTGACATGAAACGATGAAGCTAGAACTTTAACAATCAATGTCTTAACCAACCAAAGCAGAGTCCCAACTAACAAACAGATCAAAACCTTGGTGATGTATTTGAGGAATGCACTTTTGCTTTCTCTTTCAACTTTCTTGTCAAACAAGAAATGCCATGCAAGCAGAACATAACCTAACCAGAGGCAATTCTGCACGGCTCTTCGAACTCCATAAACGAAATAGAGAACCTTTTTGCGCAAGAGGAAATTCCTCTCTATAAAGAACACAATCAACCTAATTCCCCAACCCGAAACCAATCTACCGCATATAAGAACGAGAATCAGTACTAACCATTTCCACAATATGAGTTTCCACACAACTATCTGTTTTAAGGGCCGAATCAAAAGAGAGCAGAGCAATGCGGCGATGAGGAGAACCAAGCTCACCCATTGAAGTAGAGTTAGACAATTGAAATTTGCCTTTCTGTATTTTTCAGGTAAGTCTTCATCGGCAAATGGGTCATCTTCGTCATCGTCAACAGCCTTATTCCCCAGCAAGCCAGACCTCATCATCGTCTGCTCGGATTTCCCCATCAGGCCTGATTTGAAAAATTCTACCTCCTCCGGTTGTGGGTCTATTAGCCTCGATTTTGTCTTCATTCGAGCGAGCAAATCTGCCGCTCTCTGGAACGACGCATTTGATGAGCACCTCAAAACCTCGTTATTATTTTGCTGCTGATAATCTGAAGGGCGAGATTGTGGTTCCTCCATGGGAGAATCCTTGTACCTTCGCCTAAAGGACTCGTTCCACTGGCTCGGATTCGAAAGGGGAGGTTCTAAAGGGGGTTTGGAATCTCCGAAGTGATTTTGTTTTAATTCATCCTTTTCCAAGTCCATATCAAGTGCAATCTCATTGTTGCTGTTGTTCTTCTGTTTGTTCAAGATCGGTGAATCATCCATCGGCTGCGGCCGCCCACCTTGCGTGGAATCAAAACTTTGATCGCTACCGTGCTCTCTATCCTTCCAAAATTCATAGCTACTTTTCTTCCAAACCCTGGGAGTGGGGGTCGGAATGGAGGAGGTAGGGTCGATTTCCTCCACATTAGAAACCCCACGATCGATCTTAGGGCTTCTGGGGTCACCTGGATTGGCAGGGGCCATGGCGGCCCGAAGGCTGTCTTGATCGGAGAGAATGGGGAGCTCCTCGTGGCCGGTCTGACGGTTGCTCCGCCCGGTTCTTATGTTCTTGTAGGAACCGTGGGATTTGAAGGACTTCTTAAGATTGGAGAAAGGATCCATTTTTAACACGAGGAAGAGGAGACTACAAACACATACACCTAAAATAATTTCAGGAATATTATTGCTATTTTAGTTTTGGATGCAAAGAAAATTGAAATTTTGGGTTTCTCAGTAAATAATCCAAGCACTAATATAGGCAGAACTGCAAATTACGAAAAGATTTGGTCTTGGAGTGATTGAGTCAATGATCCGTGAATTCAGAAGTCAAGTGCATTTTGCATGCCAAGGTAACGTTGGATGTTTAGGAGGAAAACTGCCCCCAGCTTTCGGTTTAATTTCGGTAAGTATTGACGGTGGTTCAGAAAGACTTTTGCTTAATAAACAAGGGTAGTTAGGTAATTAGGGTAATGTGAAAGAGAAATGGCATGCAATAAGCAAATATGATATCATTGATATCAGACCTTCAAAACTAAGAAAGACATAAGTTCATAGGAAGCTAAGCTTTCGCGCTTCCAATATCTTAAAACCATATCTCTCATATTACTCTAGTGCATTTAAGAAAATTTAAGAAAATTTATGTCTTTAAATACTAGCCCAAATTTTGAACTTTTTTTTTTTTTTGACAGTAAGAATTGGTTAGTAACTATGTTAGTATCTATTAGTGAAGAAATTTGAACAATTGAAAAGGGTGTAAACCACCTGTTGTCCAAGGGCAGCGTAACCACTTGGGTCACATAGGGATCTGCAGCCTAAATTATGAACCTTAAATCAAAACTACAAGACAACACTTATTTAACAATGGATCCAACCCTTGAGGTTTTAGTGAAAGGTCTTAAAGGAAGAGGAAATGACTCAATTATACAGGCTACAATACGTAATGAGCTATATAGCATGGATATCCTGCAGGAAGCCTTCACGGGAATTCTGCAGATGCTAAAAGCATCCACTTTCCAATTATACTGCTATAGAACTTTAACAAACAACAGCCACGAAATTAAAGCGATAATTGATAAAAGGAAAATCACATTATGTAATTGATAGTAAGGCCGTGCAAAAAGCGCCAAGCTCTAAATCTTATCCACACCTACATTGATATTTTTGTTTTTTTTGGTACATCCCCTTACCACATTGATATAACAAAGCGAAAAGGAGTGATTGACAAATGGAGACTTGATGGTGAATTGTGACAAGAAACAAAATAGAAAAAATTTAAAGCCCTGATAATTTTTTACTGTACATTGCTGGTGAAAATATTGGCCACACTTAGGTTTTAAATAAAGACGACTGGATGGATAAATCCTACTACTTTAATGGTGGCCTCTTCTAAGCACAGAGAAAAATCCAGATGTTTTATCTTTACGCCGATCCTCACCTTCTTCTCCTACCTATTGGATCAAACATCAAGGGTTAACGCAACTTTATATGTTATAACAGAGGAAGAACACAGGTAGCTGCATTATTGATAAAATAATAAACAAAAAAGTGTTGTACAATTCAGACTGCACAATGGGAGGCAGGTCATCTGATATTGCACGCTATCTCCCTTCCAACAGTTCCTGTTTTTCAGTCTAGTGTAGTCCGGACTGAAAATACAGGATTCTCGATAGTAAATACTAAAACTTATATACTGCAAATGCTGGGTAGATTAAGTAATCATACTTGTGTAAAGATGATAAAAGCATACCTCCTTGGCAATTTGCCGCAAGATCTCTATGATTTCAGAAAAATCAGGTCTTAACGTTGGGTCTTGTCGCCAGCATCTCTCAAGCAGTTCAGCAAGCTTTGGATTGGTGTTCTTGGGAATTGTGGGCCGTAGACCCTGAGTCAGTGTATCAACAAAAGCAATGACTTCCAATGTCATCTTGAACTAATTACTGTTAAAATTTTCTTTGAATCTCTTAGTTGCATTTATTTCCCATTGGGTTTTATGGTGTGAGAGGAGTTTTAGAGGGTACACAACTACACAATCAAAAGAAATGTTCTTTATTTGACAGATCAAAACCTTGCAGAGCCAGACAAGATGTTATCTTTCTTTTAGAAGTTAGTGAAAATCAAAACGTCCTGGCATTTTTTGCCTGTGAAATTGTTTACATACTCTTAATGAATATTCCTTTCATGTTGATTCATTAAGGGTATCTAAGTCCTTTCATTATCATTCTTGGCATTTTAATTACCATGATGTCCTGATTTTCCGCAAATTTATTACTAGTAGAATGGATGTCATACCTTTTGAACCACTCCAACAGCTGCTTGTAATGGGGTCAAGAACTCATATGGAAGCTGGCAAGCCAAGAATGTGAAGATTAGACAAAGGGGAGTACTAAAGAAACCCACCCAAGCATGTTTGTTGTGAAACAATAACAAAGGAATGATAAGTAGAGAATACCTTTCCAGTTAGAAGTTCCCATAACAAAATTCCAAAACTGAATATGTCCGCCTTATGATCGTATGGCTTGTGTTCTATGACCTTCGGTGTAAAAGAACCATTGTAAGAAAATGATCGGGAAAACAACCATTTAGAGGATGAATACCAACAGCCATTATTCTTCAGGCATGTTTATTAGCCACGCTAAGTAAACAAATTCTACAGTAAGTGATCAAACCAAAATAACCCTTCTAGTGAAAAGGAAGCACATAGAGGTGTTTAAGAGGATAACAAACCAAATCTTGAAAGTTGTTTTATGCCACTTTTTTTTTTTTTTTTGATGAATTTGTTTTATGCAACTTTTTGGAGGAAAATGAACTGATATAAATAAAAAATTGACCAACAGAAAAGGGGTATACACTGCAGCTTCTGAAAGAGCTATACGCAGGCAACTTGTAACATCAAGTCAGGAAAAACTTATTAGTAGAATGTCAGTCATATTTACTAGAGAACTTAAGATCTAATCGTCCCTTCATATATATATATATATATATA
>BPVZ01000056.1:498509-534786 GCA_020521535.1 Rubroshorea leprosula | reverse complement strand
AAAAAAAAAAAAAAAAAAATGTCAGCACTCCTGCGAAAAAGACCCTTAATTGTTGGCTTAAATTGAGTTTGAAAGCGTTGGCAGTGGTACCCCACTCTCCATGTGCCACCTATTTTTCTCTTGCCTCAACGCTCCAAATTCTAAAACACACAAAGAATCCCCTCGACTCGTAAAAATCACGCTTTTTTTAAAAGCTTCAACACTAATAAGTAATAACTCATGGCCTCCCCCTTTTGTTTTCCTTGTCTCTTTCCTCCATCCCCGCCGTTTCATTCTCTCAATCTTCATTACCCATTTCTCTTTCCATCATTCCCGGCATAAACCCTACTCCAAAAAGCATCAAAGATCGCAGCTTTCCTCTCAATTCCCCGTTTCTGCTCAAGAAGCATGAAGAAACCGTATCTGGGTTCTCTTCTTTTCCTCTTTTTTCTCCTCTCTTTCATTTTCCATGTCCACTCTCAGTCCACCCCCGATGCGGCAGCCATGCAGGCACTCAAGTCCAGCCTCAAAATTCCATCTTCACTTGACTGGTCTGACTCCAACCCTTGTAATTGGGCAGGGGTTCAGTGTCCTTCCGGTACTAATCGGGTCACCCGGATCCAAATACCCGGCAAGAACGTCGCAGGAACCCTGCCGCCTGATCTCAAGAACCTCTCTGCTTTGATAGTTTTCGAGGTCATGAACAATCAGCTCACCGGAGCCATCCCGAGTCTCGCGGGTCTGAGCTCATTGCAGGAAGCCTATTTTCACGACAACGATTTCACCTCATTCCCTGCTGATTTCTTCACGGGATTGACTTCTTTACAGACTGTGGTGCTTGATTACAACCCCTTTGCGCCTTGGGAGATTCCGTCCAGTCTCAAGGAGGCCACCGCCTTGCAGAGTTTTTCCGCTGTCAGAGCTAATCTCACTGGGACGATCCCGGACATCTTTGGCTCCGGTACTTTTTCTAACCTGATTCAATTGCATTTGTCCTTCAACCAGCTTGAGGGAGGACTGCCGGCTTCCTTCGCGGGTTCCATGATTCAGTCTTTGTGGCTAAATGGGATGAACCTCAACGGTTCAATTCAAGTCTTGCAGAACATGACTTCTTTAACTGAGGTATGGTTGCATGGAAACCAATTTGCCGGTCCCTTGCCAGATTTTTCGCAGTTAACCCAGTTGGCGAATTTGAGTTTGAGGGATAACCAGTTTACTGGTGTTGTACCTATGTCTTTGGTTGATTTACAGTCCCTCTATGTTGTCAATTTGACAAATAATTTGCTTCAAGGCCCTACCCCTAAGTTTGCCGCTCCCTTTGTTGATAATGCTGGTACTAATAGTTTCTGCTTGAGTGATCCTGGTGCTAGTTGTGATAAGCGCGTTAATATATTGTTATCTATTGTGGAAGCTGTGAGTTACCCTGCTACTTTAGCTGCAAATTGGAAAGGGAATGATCCCTGTAGTTCATGGAGGGGGATCACGTGCAATTCTAATGGGAACATAACAGCAGTTAATTTTAAGAACTTAGGGCTCTCCGGTACGATTTCTTCTAATTTCTCAATGCTTACTTCATTGACAACTTTGGATCTCTCCAATAATAATCTCACTGGCACAATACCATCCGAGCTCACAAACCTGGCTAGTCTCAGTAAGCTGGATGTTTCAAACAACAATCTTTATGGTAAAGTACCAACATTCAAGCAAAATCTGGATGTCATAACTGCCGGGAACCCAAACATAGGAAAAAATGCTCCCCCACCTCCTGCTTCTCCTGGCACACCTGATAGTACCGGTGGAGGTAGTCCTGCTAGTAGCCAAAAGAAATCACAAACAGCAAAGGTTGTGGGTTCTGTGGTAGGTGCTATTTGTGGATTGGGTCTTGTTGGAATTGGCATCTGCATGTATGCTAGAAAACGAAAGCACTCAAGTAAGGTACAAAGCCCTAATACTGTGGTGATACATCCCCGTCATTCTGGTGATCAAGAACAGGTTAAGATTACTGTTGCTAGTTCCAGTGTTAATGGTGGTGGAAGCGAAACTTACAGCCAAGTAAGTAGTAGTGGACCTAGTGATATTCATGTGGTTGAGGCTGGAAATATGGTCATATCAATTCAAGTTTTGAGGAGTGTCACCAATAATTTTAGTGAGGAAAATATTTTGGGACGAGGTGGCTTTGGTACGGTCTACAAAGGAGAATTGCATGATGGGACAAAGATTGCTGTGAAAAGAATGGAGTCAAGTATTGTGAATGACAAGGGTTTGGCAGAGTTTAAGTCTGAGATTGCAGTTCTTACTAAGGTTCGTCACCGTAATTTAGTCGCTCTTCTTGGATATTGTCTGGATGGAAATGAGAAGCTTCTAGTGTATGAGTACATGCCCCAAGGCACTCTTAGTCTTCATCTATTCAACTGGAAGCAGGAACGTTTGAAACCACTTGAGTGGACCAGACGGCTTACAATTGCCTTGGATGTGGCTCGAGGGGTTGAATACCTACATGGTCTGGCACATCAAAGCTTCATACATCGTGATCTCAAGCCATCCAATATTCTTCTTGGAGATGATATGCGTGCCAAAGTAGCAGATTTTGGCTTGGTTCGTCTAGCTCCAGATGGTGGAAAACATTCATTTGAAACAAGGCTTGCAGGGACTTTTGGGTATTTGGCTCCAGAATATGCAGGTAACCTCCTTTAAGATTTTCTATATTTTCTGATTCAAATTCAAATATCATGCCATCAGTTCAATTGCTGGAAACTGGAAAGGCTTGGGTTTACTTTGCTTACATCGAAGCATCATTCTAATTAGATTCAGATACAAGTGAAACAGGTAATGGGGCTTTCATTTCTTCTTTTTTATTCTTTTCATGCATCACCCCATCCCCATCATGAATTCCTCTCGCCTTCTCTTTATCTTCCCTTAAAAATTCACTTTCTTCTATTTAGCATAGAGACAGATAATACCATTCAACATAAATGTTGGCATGCAAAATAGTCGAACTCCCATAAAGTGATGTGAATGGGAAAGATGTGAACTGTCTACAAGCATGTGGTTGGCTAAGGGTTAGGCAACCAGTTGGTGTAAGGAAAGCCTTGAAGAATCCACCATTAAGCTCTTGTGTTGGAAGAATTAGGTATTTGGGATAGAATAGAAGTTTCAGAAGGATTTGGAATGCTGTGAAGTGTATGGTAACCAAACTATTGTAGCAACAAGAAAGAAGTAGAAAGGAGAGAAAAAGAGAAAAAGGTCAAGAATGCAATAGAACCTCACTTCTCAGAATCACTCTTTAATTTTTTAAACTCAAAACCTACTGAATTGCTTAAGTACAAGAGAATATTTATAAAAAGAAAATATTAGTTCTAACAAAATTAGATCATATGAATTTGATAACAAAATCAAATATAAGACTCATTAACTAAATATTAGTTTAGGCTGCTGGATGCAAAGAACATGTTGCCATGAACAATAATCTAGAAAGAATATAACTGACTATTACAGGTTCAATATATGATTGCAAGGTACCTTTACTACTTAACTAAATAACCAATTGTCAGGTTGACGAAATTCATCGTTTGGGAAACAGTTGGAAGGGATAGATCATAGATGTTTGTGGACTAGGAATAATTGTTCATTCTTAATCAATTTGAAATTACACACACATAAGCCTATTTATTTATCTACTTCCTTAGTCTGTGACTAACTGATTTGTGCATGCCAACTTAGATATATTTTTACCTAGATTTTCTAGCATTTTCTAAACTATTCCTTACCAGACTTACATCAGCTGGAAGTTCCATTGATCCTAGAAATGCCTTAATGCTAACCATATATGATTATATTTGACCTTTGGCTATGACTTAAATTGTTGCTTAGCAATCATATGTGAAATTGGTATGAATTTATGACCTTGAATATTGACAGTTACTGGACGAGTGACTACGAAGGTGGACGTGTTTAGCTTTGGTGTAATCCTCATGGAATTGATCACTGGCAGAAAGGCACTTGATGATACCCAGTCAGAGGATAGTGTACACCTTGTGACATGGTTCCGTAGGATGTACATTAACAAGGATACATTCCGAAAGGCCATAGACCAGACCATTGAACTTGATGAGGGGACACTTAGCAGTGTATGCACAGTGGCTGAGCTTGCTGGTCATTGTTCCGCAAGAGAGCCTACCCAGAGGCCAGACATGAGTCATGTAGTCAATGTGTTGTCATCGCTAGCTGATGCCTGGAAACCAACAGAACTTGATTCTGATGACCTGTATGGAATTGACTTTGACATGACCTTACCACAAGCATTGAAAAAGTGGCAATCTATTGAGGGAGATAGCAATATAGAAGATTCTTCTTCATTCTTTGGTAGCACGGAAAACACCCAGACCAGCATACCTACCCGGCCGTCTGATTTTGCCGTTTCATTCAGCACGGAGGATGGGCGGTAAGAGCAGACAAAAGAAAGAGGATGAAGTTAGTTTGGCTGTTCATTGATGGTTCTTAGAGATCTAGCTTGTTCATTCCATCTGCATGTTTCTTCTTCTAAGGATTGCTCTGTTGCCATATTTACCTAAAGGGAGGAAGTACCTCCCATTATCTCTGTATCTTCAACAGCTTTATTTTATCTCTCTTATGTTTTGGCAGCTTTTGATGAAATACAATCAAGAACAGATGTTTAATATATATTTCTTTGGGAATTTTTTTGAAAATGGATAGGCTTCTCTAGTTATGGATAGAAATGAGCCAAGCCAACGCCAAATATTTTCTCAAGTTTGAGCTAGATTTGTTTAAGAGTTTAAATCCATACTTCAGTTAAAATTTGATCCTAAGTTCATTCATTTTCCTGGATTGAGTTTCGCTTGTTAAATAAAATGTAGTCAATTTTTATGGTGCATTGTGAGTTTGTTGCACTCGACACTGCATGAGTTTGATCATCATTAATCCAAATCGAAGTTTTTGGTTAAGTTGGAATTTAACTCCGATTATGTTAGTATTAAATGTAAGTGCAAACCATCATAAATCAAGGTTTTATAGTTTTTAATTCTAGTTTGATTAAACATTTTGTTGGTTGGTGGGATTCAAATATGCTTATGCTCATGCTCAAGCATGAGTCTGTGTTTTATGAAGGCGAACTACCACTTCTTGCTCAACCAGGACTCTTTTTAAGGCATGCATGTGAAACTTCAACTCTCACGTCATTCATTTAATTATCATAATGTTTTAGCAAGTCAACCATACAAACTAATTAAATCTCCTCCAACCTAAAAGCAACGAGTTTTTAAAAACCCTGGTGGCATAGGAGCTGCATTCTCTTAATTCGCATGCATGTTGTAGAACAAGTTGTTATTATTCCATCATAGCTACTATAACTTAGAATTTATTATACATTATTAGGTAAAAAGTTATTTCATCTTTTTTATTTTATTTTTAACATCAAAACTACATAAAATATTTTAATTGAATGATTGATTAAACTAAAGTTAATTTTGATTATAATACATATTAATGGTAAAAAGTTGCTTTAAGAACATATTAAAAGATTTGTTATGTAAATATTAACAAGTTTTTAAAAGCCTTGGTACTAATAGCATGCATCAAATTGTCATATTACCTTCTCAATGTTTAATTAACATGTTTGTTACCTACTTAAATGTAGACCCTTCTCTTTAGTTGGTGGCAATGGCATGCATCACCCTGTCCTAAAGCAGGCCAAAGCTGCATTATCTGCTTACAAATTTTTTGCCTTTTCTATTTTAAAAAATATCTTACTCCCACCATGACTAAGAGATTAATGTATTATATTATTAATAAATTTGTGAGCAGGGTAGGAGTAATATTTTATTAAAAACATAAAGAAATTTTTAATTTTTATTTTAATAACATTTAAATTAAAGATGTATTTATTATATTATTTTATAATTAATTTATTTTAAAAATAAAAAAATAATTTTAATTTTATCAATTATTTAATTAAAAAATATTTATAATATTAATAATAAAATAAAATAAATTTTTATAAAATTAAATATAAAAAATACAATTAATATATTCATAAATAAATCCAAAAACAAAAGTCAAGAATTCATTTGTAGTACTAAAATATCAGAGCAGAGAGTTGCAGAACAGCTCATCCCGAGGACGGCACGAATGTCTGATTCTCCTGTTTGCTACGTGTCATGTTTGGTTGAGGTGCCTTTTTCTTTCTGCCACGTGTGAGACAGGGACTGGTTGATCGGTGTTCTAGGTTTATGGCTGCCAGCTGGATTTGTAGAATATTCTCCAAACTCAAGACAGTGACGAACTGACGACTGCATGTCTTAATCTTCTTCGAATTAGTAGCATTTTCATATTCTGTTACTAATGGTCAACATCGATTAGTTTTATTTTGATTTCCACCAAATAAGCCGAAATTTAGGCTAAAGGCAAAATGCTGTTTGCATGTTCCGTGCCATTCTTTGGTTGGTTGCGCCATGGAAACTTTTCCCTCTGCCGTAGACAAAATGGCACCCTAGATTTTAAGGGCATTGTTTGCAGCGACGAATAAGCAGTGTGATAATACAAAAACTTTTGTCCAATCTTAATGTTTCTCGTGTATGGTGGACCTAATGGATTGGATAATTGTTTTTCCATTATTTATCTAAGCCTTAGCTCATCATTTGATAAGATGTGTCACGTTTGAAACGTGGTTATGATTATTTAATATTTGTTGATAAGAGTAATGGTTAAAAAATTAGTATGAATTAATTGTTAGTAATTGGTTTTTAAACAGGTGAACATTCTACCCCTTCAAATGAGGTGTGCGGTCATTAGGTCGTTTTTTGGTGGAGTTCACGACGGTGGTAGAGCTCAAAATTCCGACCACCTCACTCAAGCACTTAAGGTTTGAGGTCGAATTATTGGGCCTAAAGACCTGGTTCGATTATTTAATATTGTGTTAACTTTTTGTAATTTTTTAAAATAATTAAATGAAAATTTAAAAATATATTAATCTTGATAAATAAATGAATAAAATCATATTCTTAATTAAAAAAATCTTTGAAAGGTTTGTATTACCAAATCTCTAACATCGACCGCACCAAAATCCATCTTCTTCGATAATAGTTGAAACATATCTTCTTCTTGCCCTTCTAATTCCCTGTTCCGGATGCTTCTTCTTTTTCTTCTCCAACCTTTTCCTATATTCTCCCTTCCCTTCCTCGATTTCCATCAATTTCCATATCTGGTTTGAAGACTCAAACTAGATCAATAAAATGCAAGAACAAAATAATAGGACAATAATTGGGAACAGCACGTTGATTGCCTTTGCAGTTCTAGGGTTTGGAGCAAATCACGCTTTGATTTTTCTAACTATTTGATTCTAACGGAATTTAAAAGATCATAGAAAAATTGGCTGGATTTTTTTAGCACACTTTATTCACCATGCATGACAACATTCATGACGCATCCGTCTTACTTTCTTTTTAATTTGATTCCCACTCAACTGCTCTTCTTCATCAACCCATAATTAAATAATTGATCAGTAATGAACATTAATAAAAAGTAGCTAGATGAGCACATTGCTCATGGTCGGCTGTAAAATGATATTGTTTTAATTATATAATTAAACAAACTCTTCCAATATATTTATATACGTATATATAAGATTAAACAAATTGATAGCTAGATTTTTACAGCACAATTCTTTTTGAATAATAAATAATAAATTATATAATAAGATATAATTTTCATTTTTCAAGTTATTCTTTATACATTTTAAAATTTAAATTTAAGATTTTTAATATGAAAGTTTTAAGTTACTAATCATTGAGATGTTCAGATCTTCTAGCACAATTCTTTAATTCATTTAATTGCACCCATCTTCCAACATTTTGTTCTCTTTAATTGGAATGAGTTAGCAAATTTATAGTTCTTATTAAATAGACTATATATTTTATAATTACGGATGGAAAAAAAGTATATCAAGAAACCACCTCTTATTAATGATAACAAAATGTGCAAATAGATCACTTAATTTACTAAATTAGAATGGCAAAATCTTATATTAGGCCCTTAAATTTATCCCAAAATTTTGGTTAAGTCCTTAAATTTTTATTAAAACAAATAAACCCCTAAACTTAGCAACTTGAGCAATTTAACCCTTCTTAATTATGGTAGATTTAACGTCAATTGGTGTATTATTTGTATAGATAAGATATTAATATATCATTATTTACATAGCATGTATTAACCTTATTTATACAAGTAGAACAAAAATGAGTATTAAGTCTATCATAAATAAAAGAGTTAAATTGTTTAGATCAATAAATTTTAAGATTTATTTATTTTATTAAAATTTAAAATTTTAATCAATAGTTTATAATAAATTTAAAAGCTTTAGGTAGGTTTTGCTAATTAGGGTTGAGTACTACTCCCTTTATTCAATTTATTGGACATTTTAAAAATGTGCACGAAATTTAATAAAATTAATTAATTACTCTTAAATTTAGAGATTTTTAAGATTAAAATATTATTATACCCTCTCAAAATTGGGTAGTTAAAGAGGAGAGAGGAATTAATAAAAAAAATCAGTGAAGGTAAATTTAAAACAAAAAAATTAATGCAATCTTGATTTATTAAAACGTTAATTATTTAGGAACAATTTTTTCTCTCCAAAACAACTAAGGTTAAACCCCTATTTTGGTCCCTGAACTATTGTACGGACCCTCGATTTGGTCCCTAAACTAAAAAAATCCCTAATTTGGTTCTTGAATTATTGTATGGACCCTGAGTTGATCCCTAAACTATTGTACGGACTCCCAAGTTAATCCCTAAACTATTGTACGGATACCCAATTTGGTTCCTACTATTTACTAATTTAACCCCAACTTGGTCCTTCTGTTAAATAATAGCTCAGGGACCAAATTGGGGCAAAATTGTAAACAGTAAGGACCAAATTGGGGGTTCGTACAATAGTTTAAGGACCAAGTTAGGCCAAATTATAAACAGTGGGGACCAAATCAGGGGTCCGTATAATAGTTTAAGGACTAAATCAGGGATTTCTTTAGTTCAGGGACTAAACCGGAGGTCCATATAATAGTTCAGGGACTAAAATGGGGATTTAACCTTTAACTAATATAGTGGAGCAGAGAGAGCAACGTAGTGATGCCAACTGGATTGCAAAAATCTTCCATTTTTCTTCTTATATTTTTTGGGTAATGCACTTCCCCATGTAATTAACTGCTGGTTAGGATAAAATTCAGCGTTGAACTGTAACTCGTGGTCAAATCATGGTCCAGTGCCACAGCTATTGACAGCTGTCGTTCTCTCTAACCAAATTGTAAGCTTCAACAGCAAGACACCCCAATGATATCCAAAATCAAAGTTGAAATCTCAATAACATTTACACCTGTTGTGGAATTCCTTTTATTACATATTTTATTTAGATACCAACAAAAAATGATGGATTAGAACTTACAAAATGTTGAAGTTGAAATGCTGGGGGGTACGTGGGGATGATACTTCTGGTCCTTGTTAATCTCAGGGGCCTGCTTAGCAGCTTGGTTATAAGCTCTTTTTTTTTTTCTATTTCACAAATTTAAAAATGTATTGTTTGGAGAGCACTTTGAACGTCAGAAAAACAACCTCACTAAAAGTAAATTATCTTTTAGCAACGGCACTGTTACTGAGGGTCTATAATTTGTCGTTATAGACCCTATGTATCCGTCAGTGTATCACCCTTTGCTGATGGACGCCTATGACCGTCCATATAGGCCCCATGTTGTTCCCACTGCTGTTCTTTCAAAGATTTTCAAACTCTTGACAAAAGGGAGCTTATAAACACAGGTAAAAAAAAAGGTGCTTGAAAAAAAAAAACACAGAGAAAAGGCTCTATCAAACACCTCATATTCCTTATTATCCGGAAATCTAGTTGAAATTAAATTGGAAATGATTTTTTGACATTTAATTTTTAAACTATTGCTTACAATGTAACATGGCAGGTCTATGTGACACTCATACCAACTTGTTATAATTTGGTTTTAATCTTTGACAACAAAAATTTATTATAAATCTTACCATACGTGCATAATATTAGACAATTAAATATATACATATAATATTACACATGTCTTCCGAAATTAAAAGAGCCAATAAATATTGAGGATTGAATTATAATAAGGTAACATGGCAAACATGTGGATATGCAAATGTCACGGTCTAAGCAATAATTGTAAGAAATTATTGTTAAAAAATTATTTCCAAAATTAAATTGCAAAGGAAGATGACTTGTACATACTGCTTCCTTATGGGCTGAAGCTCACAAATATATACACCTCACTTTTCTACTAACCCCTATTGTGAAATGTTGGGCCTCACAATCTTCCCAACCTAAATCTTAGATATTTTTATCAAGCGCAAATTACAATTTTAAATTGGAGTCAAAACCCATAAGCATAGGACCTAATTAAAAACGGTGTGAGGTCCATGGTACGGCGATGACCCAAGTAGTGCGCGGTCCAATTTGCTACTTCTTGTTTCGTTTGTACTTTTGGACTGCAAAGTAACGAAATATTGATTAATTTGAAAAAAAAATTTATAATTATTTTTATTTATAAAATTTAAACTTAATAATTTATTTAAAGAGAATAAAATTTCTTCGAATCGAACTGACATATTGTTGTTACTGCTACTAATATCTTGTTTTTGTTTTCAGAACATCTTCTTATGCACAAGAATTTATCTGTATTTCATGCAATGGAAAGAAACATATATTAAAAAAGGTGTTCTGCAACCGTAAATTGTGTCAAATTATACAATATTTTTCATTAAATAAAAAATAAACATTTTAATATTGTGCCTATTTTTGTATTTAATAATTTTTATTTTATAATTTAATATATTTTAGATAGTAAAATAATTGACTCTTTTGATTGATATAGACCGGGCTTAGCTCAATAAGCACAGGCCGAGTGGGGTTAAGAAGAGAATGTGGAGTGGCCCAACTATAAAATATCATAAGCCATTGTACTCGGAGGGTGACTTATCCAAGAGCGGCGAACCCTAGGACTCTTCACCTTGCAACGCAACTGGGCTCTTCTTAGTTCTTGCTACTTAGGTACTCTATGTTTCGTCTCCATGCATCTGAATTTCTTTTCTTTTAAAAAAAAAAAAAATTTTCTGTAAGTTAAATGAATTCAATTTACTCTGTAACGTTGGTGATGTTCAGCTATTCTAGTTGGGTTTGTTAAAAAATCTTCTTTCCGTTTCAACTTTCACTGTTTAGCTAAGTATTCTCAGTTTTTTTTTTTTTTTTAATCTTTCGAATATGTGTAAACATATATATATATATATATATTGTTGTTTTGCTTCTAAAAAGCATTAATTAGGGAGTTAGATTAGTCTAGCAATCTTTAAGATATTGCAAGGAGTTTAAATAAAATTTTTTTATTCGCTTAAAAAGTAATAGGGTATATTTGTTTAAGTCTCTTGGTTCAAATGTGCTGATTTTTGTCTCATTTTTATCACGCTTGATGGTGGATATTGGTTTGGTTTATGTTTTTGTGAGGATAGATTGCCTTTTTCTGCCTGCAATTTTTTTTTTTTTTTCCTAACATAACACTGATGACTTTGCTTATAATCTTCTTCGCAGAAGTAACCCTGTCTTCTGTCGCAATGGCAGTGACATTCTATGACCTTGGCTCTGACGCTGGCCTGAAGAAGCTTGATGAGTACCTCCTAACTCGAAGTTATATTTCTGGGTAAATTCTTATGAATGCAGTTTTGTTGTTGTTGGCTTTTGCTGTGGAGGGTCCTTAATTGAAATGGATTAACTTATTATTTGTTTCTTCCTGCTCAGATACCAAGCTTCAAAGGATGACATTACTGTCTATTCATCTCTCCCCAAGCCTCCATCCCCCCAGTATGTGAATGTTTCTCGTTGGTACAACCATATCGATGCACTGTTGAGGATTGCGCGTAAGTTGTTTTGACTCTGTATGGTTTTGTTCTTCTTTGTGGAAGTAAAATATAGAGGTGCTATCCCCTAAATAATATTCTTCTATTTCACCTAACGAACTATTTCCTTATTTCCAGAGGGGTTTCTGCTGAAGGGTGTGGTGTTATTGTAGAGGGATCTGCTCCCGTCGCTGAGGCTGTTGCCACTCCTCCAGTTGAGGACTCGAAGGCAAGTACTTGTTCTCCTTCCTCTGGTAGCTTAAATTGACTTGTTTTCTTAAGATGATTGGCGTCTATCTAGTGGGTTTTACTCAATTCCTTACCCCTGCTTGTTTGTTATATTATTCCTTGGAACTTGCTTTTTGTATTTAAATTAATTGAATGTCATGGGAATTGTAGGCTGCAGCTGCCGATGATGATGATGATGATGATGATGATGATGTAGATTTATTTGGCGAAGAGACTGAAGAGGAAAAGAAGGCTGCAGAAGAACGTGCGGCTGCCATGAAAGCAAATGCAAAGAAGAAAGAATGTGAGAACATCATCCTTTCTTATCTATATGATCTTGTGGCTGATGGGGGACAGAACATTATTATTCCCACATGGTTATTTTGATGGTTTACTATTTTCTCCGCGCCTTTGTTTTAAAATATGTGTTTTTCCTTTTCTGTTTATAATTTTCAGCTGGCAAGTCATCAGTTTTGTTGGATGTCAAACCATGGGATGATGAGACCGACATGAAGAAACTTGAGGAAGCAGTAAGAGGTGTCCAGATGGAGGGGCTTCTTTGGGGAGCTTGTAAGTTCTGACAAGTAGAACTAAGAAAAAAAAAAGAACAGAAGTTAAACCCATTTCAAACAAGTTGGTAATATTGGGCCAAAAAAGAAAAACAAGTAGGTAGTAAATTAATTTGACCAGACAAAAAGACTTATTATATGCATCATGTCAGTTGAATTATCATCATATGTTATTAAGTCATCTTTGAACCTTATATGTACAGCATGAATTCACACAGAATGTAATAAGTATTAAAAAATAAATCTTTTGATGCATTTGGTTATGCATTATAATGACAATTAAACTGGATTCAAAGGCATGCATGCAATTCTCATCTTTATCATCGTAAAGCCCTTGGAAGAGTACTTTTGATTGAATCGTTTTTAAAATATTGTCTTTATTCTGATGAGTGGGGCTTTGATATTATTTTTCTATTTCATTTTCAAATGTTTGGGAGCAAGAAATGGATCTAATCTGTTTTCTGTAATCCTCAAACGTATCCACTACTATGCATGTATAATTTCGACGTACAACATTATTGATATTGTTGCCAGCTAAACTTGTAGCTGTTGGGTATGGTATAAAGAAGTTGCAGATAATGATGACCATTGTGGATGACTTGGTGTCTGTTGACACTCTTATTGAGGAACATCTCACAGTAGAACCTATAAATGAATATGTTCAAAGTTGTGACATTGTGGCCTTCAACAAAATATGTAAGTAAACAAAGCACTTTTTTTTTTTTTTTAATTGTTTATGAGAGTAAACAAATGGACAGTGTGTTGTAAATTCTGCTCATGTTGCGTTTTTCATGTTGCTTGCAGGATGAGAATTTGTGGCTATTTGCGATGCACTTAGGAGAGGATTTTGGAAAAAGTCTTATTGGGTGTTGTTGCCTGATGATAAGATTTTATGTTTACCATTTTCTTGTTCTGTGCAATTTGTTTCAAGAGTTAGTTTGTTCCGATGGGAAACAAGTTAGTTTGTTCCGATGGTGGATCAGTCGCAGTGTTTAAATTAATATATTATGGTTATAGGAGAATCTTTTTAAAAACTCACTTTTTAATTAATATATTTAAAAATCAATATTAAATTTAATTTTATGTTTATATAGACCATGAATGTTAATTTTTAAATTGATTTAAAATAAAAATTTTATTTATTGATATATATATTTATCATTGTTAAATTTTTTGTAATTAATGAATTGTTTAAGTATATTAGATGAATATGAAAATTAATATACATGAATTACATTGATAAAACACTTAAATAAATAAGAGTAGTTGATTTGTAAAAGTATAATTAAAATATAACATTTTTTATGATGTCTTTTAAGAGAAAGCCCCATTTATACATATATATATATATAACTTTTATCCATATTTATTTATTTTTATTATGAATGGTTAAAGTTTATTTATTTATTTATTTTTTATCATATTTCTAAAAAAAATTGTCTTTCTAGTCTAAGAACCCAAAAACAGAAAAAGTAAGAGAAACGACTTTGCGCGAATTTGGACTAGGGGTTGGAGTGCTCCCACTCATACCTCACCACAACAGCAAGTCTCGTGTTTTTTTTATCATATTCACTCACTTTATTTCTTGTGTTTTTTTATCATATTCACTCACTTTATTTCTTGAGAATTAAAAAGAATATTTTAAAATTATTTAAAATTATATCATTTAAATATTAAATATTATAAAAAAACACAAAAAATAATTTACCTCATACTTTAAAAATAAATTATTATAATATTTTTCAAATAGAATTTATTAAAAATAAACTCTTTATACTAACTTGATAACAATTAACAAGTCTTGAGAAATCCTTGTGGAGCAAGTGGTTACTTATATGTTGTAAAGCATAAATTCATATACTAGTAATAAGTGTGACGTTCGAGTATCATTTTTTTTTTTAAAATCTTAAATTTACCCAGAAAAAAAGAAATTAAAAATCAACAGAAGACGACCCGACCCAAATCCAAACCCAAAACAAAACGTCCGAAGAAAGAAAAAGAAGAAAAGAAACGACTCGGAAGTATCTCTCTGCTCCCTCACCCGCACAACACAAACACAACACAACAGCAGATCTCTTGAAACCCTATTCCTCTCATCTTCTTCTTCTTCTTTTTCCCTTTATGCCATGAAATTTCCTCTTTCTGCACACTCTAGGGTTTTCTCAAGCCTCCCCGCCTTCATTTCCTAGGGTTTTCTGGTAGAAACTAGAACCATGTCTCTTCCTCCCATAGAGTGTGTTTACATCACGGAGGAATTCCTTCGCGACTTCAAAAATGGAAACTCCACCGTCTCCCTCCCATCCCCTCTCCCCATGCTTCGCTTCCTCTACGAGTTTTGCTGGGCTACGGTATGATTTTGATTTCTTTGTGCGTCTTATTTATTTATTTATTTATTTTAGGTTTTCTGTTGAATTTCGAGTGTGTTTCGCTGTTAGGTTCGGGGTGAATTGCCGTTGCAGAAGTGCAAAGCTTTGCTGGACGGATTGCAGTTTTCGGATAGAGAGGAGTTGAGCTCGGTTTTTGCTGATATTATTACGCAAATGGCTCAGGATGTTAGTTCCTTTATTCACTTTAATCTCTTGTTTTTGGTGTTACTTATTTTTCTGGGTAAAGGAAAATTTGGAGGAAAGTTGCGCTTTTTTTTTTTTTTTTTGAAAATCTTCTTCCTACAGACTTTATTACTATGTGCATTTCCACTTTGATTGCATCTTAACTTTTCCTGATTAGCATGACGGATTCTGAGTTTTGACTTAATTTGCAGCTTACAATGCCTGGAGAATACCGTGCTCGGTTGATAAAGTTGGTCAGTATATTATCTACCATAATTTATTATTATTAGTATCACTGTTATTATTGTTGTTGTTGTTGTTTCACATTTTTAAGGGTCATCTTCTATTGTGGGAATTTAGGGCTAAAATTCATAACAGGGTTGTGTTTACTGGCTGGTATATTTGCTGGATATGTAGAATTAAATAGTAGATGGATTCTTATGGTATATGGCTTTCTATGAGAACTCATGCCTAAACTTATTTAAATTAGCAAATTATCGTTACAATAAAAAGAACCCAAACTACTTTTCTTGTAAAATTGGGACCCTTGAAATAGATTTAACAGGGTTCTTTAGTTTCACTTTTTCTCTGATAGTGTCTCGTTACATATTACCTATTATTAGAATAAAACATGCTTGAACATTTCAAAACCATATGGACTTTCCAGAGACACCTTGTGTGAAAGTGTAAAAGATTTTAAAGATTATAAAAAACTTTTTTTTAGTATGTTCAGCTTTTAGCAGTGACCAAGATTCACATTGCAATTGCTGTCAGTTTTTGCATAATGATGCATTATGTGTTAAGCTTTTTTTGATAACTGAGTTGTATCATTGTTTCCTTATAATTTTCTTTTGGCTAATTGGTTCTTTCTCGACTTTCATTTTAGGCAAAATGGTTGGTGGAGTCTTCATTAGTTCCATTGAGGCTTTTCCAAGAGCGTTGTGAGGTGACTTCCTCTATCTTGTTATGCTGATGTCATTTGGTCATTGATTTTTCTATATTGTTTCTATTGATGCCTTACTTTTATGGGAGTGGAAAAATACCTTAATACTTGTGTTACTTGCTTTGTAGGAAGAGTTCTTGTGGGAGGCTGAAATGATTAAAATCAAAGCTCAAGATTTGAAGGGTAAAGAGGTAAGTGGATATAACTTTTTCTCTTAAATATGTTTTGGATGTTCAGTTCTAGGATTTTTATGACTGAAATTAAACTTTTACATATAACGAGTTACATTTAAGACACAATATATTTGCTTTATCTGGATAAAAATCATGCTGATGAGCATTTGTAGGAATTTATGTGGTGGCATGCGTAACTGGTAAAATGGGATAACCGTGGTAGTAGTGATGATAGCGCCTTGCATTTGGTTTAAGCCCAATAGCTCTTGGTGTTTATTGAGTGATGTATTCTGTTGATTCCAGGTCAGGGTAAATACTCGTCTTTTGTATCAGCAAACGAAATTTAACTTACTTCGAGAAGAGAGTGAGGGCTATGCTAAACTGGTATGTCTACTTTCTGATGCATTATTTCAAAATTTTGAGTATGTTACTTAAGCAGTAATTTTTTCATGTGTCCACTTCATAAGATTTTTCCTTTAACTTTTGACATTTATATATTATTATTTGAGATGGTTGTTTTTCTTGCTCCAATATCTGCTTCATGCTTGTATACAATGTAGAGGGTTATTGGAAGCAGCCACCCTTCATGTCTGTGTTTCATTTCATAGATATGCCGTTGCAGTTTCAAAAGTTGTTCTAATCTTCCAAAAAGTGGTACACAATGGTGGGCATTTGGCCACTGCCCAGCGCTTATGCGGTGCCTAGGCACGGACTAAGCACTCTAGGTGGTTTCCCTTTCTTGCAAAAAATGCCAAAATTAATTGAAAAATCTAAAAAATAAGAGAAACGCCTAGTTTCACTGCCTAGGGCCTAGGTGAAGTGGCAGAGAGTGCCACCTAGTGCCTAAGCTGTGCCTAGGTGTGCCTTTTGCAACACTTGTCCTCTGGCTTTCGTGCTTTGTTATTTAACTTTTTGGTTAAATGAATAGGTGAGATTTCAGTCTGCAAGGGACATAGGAAAGGGAGGGATAACTGATACATAGGGTTTGATTGAGAACCATTCTCTGAGAAGAGTTCCGGACTCAATTATTGACGTGAACCAAGTATGCAGTTCACTTGCAAATTAGATAATTGTAAGCTATAAATTTCTAGCTTTTGGTCTTCAGATTTCTTTTAATTCTTGTTCAACCTTTTATCCAGGACTCCAGTTAGAACATAACTACCTTGAACCTCCTGTAAATAGAACATGGTAAAATACTAATTATGACGCTGACACATTATTTTTCAATTGAGGATTATGGTTTTTGGAGGTTCATTTAAACCTGTCAAGAGTAATGCTGTGAAGAGATTGAGCCGTTGATGTCAAAGTTTTGTGATTGTCAAACATTAATGCTCTCTCCCTAGTTGACACCAAGCAAAATCTAACCAAAACCACCAATGGAAAGATGCCGAACCAACCTGCCACCATCACCACTAAAGAAAAGTTGATTGTCAATAAGAATTCCATAAATCTTGAATTTCTTTTCTGTATCAATCATGAGGGAGGGGATCAGATTAGATTTTGCAGAGAATAAGTGAGCCAAGTGAGGATAGATTTAGAACAAGAAAAGGATTGCCTCTCAAGGAAAAAGTGCAAAGCCAAGGTAATATTAGAATTGCACTGTTTAAGGTGAAGTATTTTTTCTCACTTGTCTCACTGTGTGTGATGAGGTTAGCATCTAATCAGCAGTTTAAACCAGTTTGCTGCCAATTTCTTTGGTTAGAGGGAATTTGGATCTGCCTTTCATTGCTTACGTTAAATGTGTTCTAAGTCCTTGCAAGAAAGGGTTTCATTGGGTTCTGATGATACCTTTTCCCCAATCCTGATTATTGCTCTACAGTTCCTAAAGGATACCTTTGCTTCTATCCATATAAATTCCAAGACAAATCTTCTTCACGTAAAACCTGCTCCAGTAGAAGAATTATATTTTCTGCTTTCATTTAAATTCATTGTTTCAATTCTAGTTTCAATAACAGAAGTTGATAATTGATCTAATGTTTCTCTATTATTTTGCATGTGGAATACTGGAATACCTTTTAAACTTGCTTTTCTTGAGTAGATTATTATTTAGTTTTTTGTGTTTATGTACCTGCTTCTTGTTGTTCAGTCACAGCAAATTTCTTGTTTGAGAGTAGTGGCTATAAATATGGATATGGCAATGACCTGAATGGAATGATCGTAATCTGGATATTATCTTTATTATTATTTTTTTATATTGTCCTCTACTAAATTCCAGTTTGGATTGGGTTGATGGGAGCATTGGAGTATGTTCTTTATTGTGGAAAATTTTTAGGTTCTTGTTCAAGTCCTTACTTTATTCAGCACCTGTAGGTCACTCTTCTATGTCGAGGTTCTGAAGATGCAAATAAAAATGCATCCACAGTAAGGATAGGCATTATCAAGGTTTTGACCTCTTGCCTCTTTGGTATTTTTTTAATCTTTGTGGGCTGTATATGATCTGCTTATTTTGATTTCTGCAGTCATTAATTGGGCATTTTGATCTGGACCCAAATCGTGTTTTTGACATTGTAAGGGATCTCTTGTTTGTTAATTGTAATTTCCCCAATTTTTATGTTTCTAAATTTCTTTTAGTTCTCTGTTGGAATTTCGCAATTTGTCCCAGCTTGACTTGTGGTATTAAATGTCTTTTTGATTCATTAGGTTTTGGAGTGTTTTGAACTTCAGCCCGATAATAATGTCTTTTTGCAATTGATTCCCATCTTTCCCAAGGTAAAATTATGCATATTATGCTGGTTTTTGGTTACATCTGCAGTTTCAGGTTGTCTTCAATGCAGACAATCAGTGTTGCTCACTATTTTGTAATTCCTTGCAGTCTCATGCATCACAAATTCTTGGCTTTAAGTTTCAATATTATCAACGTATGGAAGTTAATGGTCATACACCATACGGGCTCTACAAGCTTACAGCCTTGCTTGTGAAGGAAGATTTCATTGACCTTGACAGCATGTGAGTTTGCTCATTTGATGGTGCAACACAGTGTTTCTTTTGGTTCTGTTTTCCTGTGATAATATTAACCATTTTCATGCAAAACTGAGAATGCGTGTTTAGATAGTTTATGCTGTTTGGTGCTATCATTTCTCTGTATCAGAAATAAAGCACTTTATAGTGATGGCTCTGTAATGGGTACTTATGCATAATTTAGTTTAACTATTAATTAGCATCCATGTGCCATGCTTTGAAGCATCAAATTTGTATACCTGCATAAAATACATAATGCTTTTTCTTGAACATGAGAGCTGCTTTTCTTTTTCTCATTTATTTTATGGATTTTCATTCTGCCTTTTTTTTTTTTTTTTGGGCATAGTGCTAATTTTTGGATTTTTGTGTGTGCGTGCGCTTTTATCTCTTTCTGATGCAGATATGCTCATTTACTTCCCAAAGATGAGGAGGCATTTGAGCACTATAATAATTTTTCAGCCAAGCGACTTGATGAGGTATATTTTTCTTCCATCAGTTCACTTTTAATTTGTTTTGCTGGATTTAACTCTTTGGTTTAAAAGTGTTAGAATTAGAAATTGATGAGCTTTGATCTTTGAAGGAGGCTTCATGAGCTTCTTCCACAGATTTTTTTGGGAGATCTTCCACAGATTGTTTGACATGCTTTTCCATGCAATCCTAAGCATGCTTGCACCTCAGCCTCTGATGTTTTTATAAAATTTATGTAGGCTAACAAAATAGGAAAAATAAATCTTGCTGCTACGGGGAAGGATCTTATGGAAGAGGAGAAACAAGGAGATGTGACGATAGACCTTTTTGCTGCACTAGACATGGAAACAGAGGCAGTTGCAGAACGAGCTCCAGAACTTGACAATAATCAGACTTTGGGCTTGCTCACTGGTTTTCTTTCTGTAGATGATTGGTAAGCTCCTTTTTATGGGTTCATCTTTAACTGTTCTCGCTTCTTGAGTGTGGATGTCTTATGCTTTGGCATTTGGTATCTGCCCTAATCTAGAAGGATTTTTCATAATAACTTCCAGTTAACCTCAAGTATGTTGTATTTCTGCATTAACATTGCACGTGAGCATGCTATGGATTTTTTGTAATATTTGCATTTGTTCTATTGGTTGTGATTTTCCATTTTTCCTTCTAATCCTACCTCAATTTCTTTCTTAAATATAAAGATGACTTAATGTTTCTTAATTTCTAAGACTATTTGCTAAGGCCTTTTGATTTTAATTGATTTTCCTTGTATCATTAATATCAAATTTGTTTATAGCGTTCTTGCCTTGGTTGAAACAGTATGGAAATTTTCATCATATATTGTTATCATTTTAATGATTTGGTATCAGCTGCTCATTTAAACATTGTCCAAATTCGAGATATTTAAAAGATGGTAATTGGACATCATTTGGATTTGGCTGGCCTAGATCAGCTAATTATCATTTGAGTACTGGCTAGAGCATTGTTTATTCATTTCTTAGAACTTAAGAGTAGGGTTTTGGTAGCTGTTCATGGTGTTCATACTGTGTCATCTTTTCATCATTTTTTACTCAGCTGTCCAAATTGTATTATTCATATTTATATTTAAACTTAGGATGTTATACTTCTCAGGTACCATGCTCATATTTTATTTGATCGTCTCTCACCACTCAATCCGGTTGCACACTTACAAATTTGTAGGGGTTTGTTTGGGTAAGTGCCAAATATTCTTCTGATTTCTTTTCTTATAATTGATTCAAGAGTTCAAAGTCCGTGGAGTGGCCTGTCCGACATGTGCCTTTTTTTATGCAATCGTAGTATAAACATTGAAATACTCTGATTTCAGTTATTAAAGTTTGAGCTTTTTTTTTTGGTTAAATTGTGTTCTAAACTTTAATGATAATGTGCACTTTGGCTATCTGATACATGCCTTATTTTTGTGTATTGTATAAACATGTGGATGCTCTGCTTTCCCTGTCCTTTTCACCCTCAGCCTGAAAAAGTTTTAGCATTATTCAATTTTAGTTGTGTAATTATATTGTTACGTGTTCTAAATTTCAATTATACTGTGCACTCAGGCTTATTGAAAGGTCAATCTCTTCAGCATATGACATTGTTCGACAGACTCATCTGCAAAGCTTTTGCTCGCCCTCGGGAGCTGGTGCTGATGTGATGGATACAACAATTATGTCAACTCATGGTTCCTTTATAGATCTTCCCAGAGAACTCTTTCAGATGCTTGCTACTGTTGGACCACATCTCTACCGTGATGCTTTACTCTTGCAAAAGGTATAGTTGTTCATGTGTTGCTTCATATTTTCTATTTGAGTTACATATTCTTTTCCCCTGAAGCAATATCTATTAAGATTTCTTCATTAACAGGTATGTAGAGTGTTAAGAGGGTACTACTTGTCTGCCCTCGAGCCTATGTCTGGTGCTGATGGGGCTTCAAATATTGAAATGGGTACTGTTGGGGCTCGAAATCCTCGTCTTCACTTAAAGGAGGCTAGATCAAGGGTGGAGGAAGCTCTAGGAAGCTGCATACTTCCATCTTTGCAGTTGATACCTGCAAATCCGTCTGTTGGGCAGGAGATCTGGGAAGTAATGAATCTCCTTCCATATGAGGTTTGTGTTTTGTATTCTTTTCTGACATTTCCATTTCAGAATATTAGATATTGTAGGCAGTCTGGCTAAATATATCTTGTCTACTTAGGTGCGGTATCGTTTGTATGGTGAATGGGAAAAGGATGATGAGCGGAATCCAATGTTGTTAGCTGCAAGGCAGACAGCAAAGGTACAACTTTTGCCTTAGAGATGCTTTTATTTCTGTCATTAAGTTTGGTGTGCTTCAATAAATTAATTAGTACAAAATATTATTTTTGTAGCTTGACACTAGAAGAATTCTGAAAAGGCTAGCAAAAGAAAATTTAAAGCAGCTGGGCCGTATGGTTGCAAAACTTGCTCATGCCAATCCAATGACAGTGCTTCGAACCATTGTTCACCAGGTATTCTATTGGTGTATTATACTCTAATTGTTTTGGCATCACAGAGTGTTATGTGCAAGGACACATTATTCTCTTGAACTTGTGCAGATAGAAGCATACAGGGATATGATTACTCCTGTTGTTGATGCATTCAAGTATTTGACACAGGTATGAGTTTTATAGTGCATGTTCCTTAGGAGTTTTCTTCATTCTTTGTTTATGCTATTGAAATTTTTGTTAATTTATTTTTGGTGATAAAGCAATAATCTTCTACCTAGCAGTGTTTTCTTGCCATGTTGTTCTAACTTTTAAATATTAGTGGAATTTTGAAACTGCATTTAAAATTAGGCACCTGAATTTCTTCTTCTTCTTCTTCTTCTTCTTTATTTTCCTGCTCACAGCATTTAAAGGCTAAGATCATGTTCTCACATTGATTTTTAAGCAAAACTGGTCTTCATTGGTTTTTGGTGCAAATCTGAACCTTTCAACTTGGATATTCATTTGTTTGCTGTAACCATATATATATATATATATATATATGAATGCATATATATTTGTGTCTTGATCCTTATTAATTTCATTCTTCTCTATACAGCTCGAGTATGATGTCTTGGAATATGTTGTGATTGAACGCTTGGCACAAGGAGGGCGTGATAAGCTGAAGGATGATGGCTTAAATTTATCAGATTGGCTTCAGTCTTTGGCATCATTTTGGGGTCACCTGTAAGTGTAGTTGACCAATGCCTTAATCAGTGGTTTCTTATGTTTTCTGTGCTGAGATATATAACTACTGAAGATGATTTATCGCATCTCTCTTCCTAATTAGGGTATCTTAGGAGAATTTATTACATTTGTATTGCAATATGGTGACAGAAATTTAAATCTTCTTGTTTCTAAGTATTGCTACAAGTGACAACTTGTTTGGTCATTTTCTGGTTGTTACCTTTTATCTATTTGTTGTTTTTTTTTTATTGTCTCCGTCTCAAGCAAAAACTTTGGTACCTGGTGTTTGTCTATGTTGCATGCTGTGCTAACTATTCTGAGCTGTTTCTTCATCTGTATGCTTCTTTTGCCCAAAACCATAAGTATTGGATGTTAAAGCTCTTCATGATACTGTTCTGTAAAGAATGTAGATCTTTTGATGCCATACATTTAGCCAGGTAGCAGATTAAACTGGCAAATATAAGGTGAATGGAACTGGGCATTGGTGGACATTCTTGATTTTTCTAGCACCATCTTTGGTGGTTAGATAAGTATGTTGGCTTGCCAGCTTGGCAACCATCGCTAAGGGAATTGCATAGGGTTCTGTAACTGAGGGCTGAATGGATTTGCCAAATTGAGATGTTTAATCAGTCATTCAATTTATATGAAAAATACATTGTTAAAAAGTGTGACATGAAACACAAATACAGTTTAGTTTGGTGGAAAATATTGTCTGATCAAAAGATGGCATTGTGAAAGGTCAGCTTCTGTTAAAAGGCTGGTAAGCAGGGAGAAACAGTCCTGGTTAGTTTGTCAAAACACAACAGAAAAAGATTTATATCAGACTGGAACTGTTTTGCTGGCTGGTATTGTGATCATAGTATCTGAATAATTTCACCTTGTAAGATCGGTCTGTCGGAGACAACATGAAGATATTCTTTTTTAAAAATGTTGCTTCCAGAGTTGATGGAGATACTAGTCAAAGTTTTGCTTTTCATTGAGGGAAAATGCAATGTGATGCATTTCTTTTTTTGGCATCTAATCAATCAATAGTGCTAGTCTTATTACCACTGTGGCATGATGTGGAGCATTATGTTTAAGTGAGGGCTAAAACTATCAGTTCCTCTTTTGGATTGTGCTACAATTATCTTGTCAGCTTTCACTTCCTTCATCTTGTCTCTTCTGGTTAGTGATTGCCCATACCTGTTAGTTGCCACTGGAGCATTGAAGAAAATGTATGTTTGTCACAATTTAACATCAATGAGAGTGGAGAAGAGTTTTGTTCTCAGTTGAGAGATGCTATTGTGTGCTTGAGGAATTGTGACTGTGCAGGGAGCAATTATGATATTTGCTGGCTTTGCTTGTTTTGATGATGGGTTCTTCGGTGGTTCAGGAGTTAATGAGTCTTCATGATTGTGTGGTGGACATAGCTGGTATTCGGTTGCCGGTCATGAAAAGAAATGTACGGAAGTACATTTCACCTTAATATCTGAGATGTAGAGTGGATCTTGCAACTTCTTGAAGTAAAATTCAAATTCTGGCAACAATCTGAAGGTGGTGTGGGGGGCGGGGGGGGTGCATTGTACTGTTGAGTTCTGTACAACTAAGTTCTCAGCGTCATGACGGCTGTTTGGTTTTGCAATGAAACCAGTATGTTTGGAAATGTATAAAAGGGATGGGATATGATTAAGCCAATGTAAAATTAGAATGTTTTACACATTTTATTAGCCATTTTTCTCAATAAACCCCAGGGTTGCCAACTTTTTTGTCATGACTTCATACATAACTTTCTGTCTCTTACTACTCCTCTTTCTCTTTCTTAACCCTTGGATGTATTGACATGAATAGCTAATAAAATGTTTCAATCTCTCTACATTTATTCATGTGTTTGTTTATCTTGTTTCACCATGTGCTTTGCTTTCCTCTCTTTGCATCTATATTTTTGCACTTTTGCATTCTTTGGAATAAAGAATCCTGATCATGTCAAATTTTGTCTTGCATGCTTCTGTTTTACCTCCAAATAGAGTAGAGTTCATGGTGATTTAAAATGTTAGGCTTGTCTCGGTTATTATGTTTTCTTTTCATTTTTTGATAATGCATGTGTGAAGACTGTTGTTTGGGTTGCATATTTGTGAGTGGTGCTCCCAAGGTGGTAGTCTTATAAATAATTTGGGATTCTGTTCTCCATGTAGCTTAGTATAATATGGTTGAGTCTGGTTTTAATGTTGTAGTTTACACGCACTGATTCTAACTTTAGGTGACCTTGCTGGATGCTAAGTATCGTTAATGCCCCTCATGGGATGGTTTTTAGTCATTAACTTGTGGTGTTTTCTTTTTGTTTCTTTCTTACTTTTGGTGATGCAAAAAATTGAATTCTTGTCATCTTGTTTTCCTGTGATTTTTTCTATCAATTTGAGGCCCTGTTTCCTTTTGGGAGTGTACTACTTTGCAATCTAAACAATAAAAATGGGAAGAAGAAAAAGGAGTCAATACCAATTAGGATAGTCAATAGCCGGTTGAAATATTTTGAGATGCCCCCTGTTCAGGATATCTACCAGGCTTCACATTCGTGCTTCTATTGTCACAATACAATGGTGACAAGAAGATTGATCAGGTAGTTTTGACAATGGGAGAGCAGTGCTTGCACTTCAATAACATATGGTTCCTGGTCATACGAAGATTCAACTTCCTATAGAAGTTAAATCAAGCAAGATAATGGGACTTGGGAGAAAATTAGCGAGGTAGAATCCAATACCTAAAGAGTATGGAGAAGATAATCTTGCCATTGCTTCTAGCCTCTCTAATGATCACGGGAGAGATTTTGAAGACCGTTTTTCTTCATGCTTATGCTGAGCTATATAAGCTTGCAGTTGTAATTTACGAAACAAGAAATTTGTTTTAAGGGTTGGTAGGGTGCCTTTGGGACAGTCTGAGCTGCAATAGCAACTTTTGTTTCATTGATTCTCTTATGCTTGTTTTTTTTGAATTTCCATTTGCTTAGTCTGATCCTTGGTTGACTTGCTTTTTTAGTTTATTAATACTCTAAATAAAGGAGCTTAATTTGTTAAAAACACTGTTTCCTGTTTATTTATCATTTAGTTTAGATGGGACTAGATTTGTAAGTCTTTTATTGACTTTTAACAAAGCTTATTTGTGTTTATATTTCAGATTTTGCTAAAACGATTTCCCCTTGTCTGTAGGTGTAAGAAATACCCATCAATGGAGTTGAGAGGTCTCTTCCAGTATCTAGTGAATCAGTTAAAAAAGGGGCAAGGAATTGAGCTTGTTCTCCTGCAGGTATGTTGAGTTCTAAATATTAAATTTAAATCCATGGATATGGCCTGAGGGTAGAAATCAATAATTTGCATTTCTGTGGTTGTCAGGAGCTGATTCAACAAATGGCAAATGTCCAGTTCACTGAGAACCTAACTGAGGAGCAGTTGGATGCTATGGCGGGTAGTGAGACTCTTCGATATCAGGCAACATCATTTGGTGTAACTAGAAATAATAAGGTTATTTGTCAAAATTTTGATTTTAGGCCCTGCATTGTGCAAGTTATGCTGCGAATTATTTGATGTTCTTTTTATCATTAGGACTTTCCCCCTGCTATAATAGCATGTCTGGTTGATTGTTTAGATAGCTTGAATCAAAACCAATTATTCTTTTGTCACTTTCTTTGTCTTATGATTGGATCTTAGGGAAATGATTTTTTTTAGGTGAGAATTCTTTGCGAGGATGAGGACCTCAATTTGTGCTTTTAAATTTTGCAGTTTTGATATGAATCCATGATTTTATGTTGTTATCTGATTCAGATAATATATTCTGCAAATTTTCTTACTGAGGTGTCTTTGTGTTGTGGCCTTCAACAATGAAGCCCCTACCTGCTTGCTATTATTGAACATGATTTATTCTTTCATAAAGAATTGATCATTTGATAATTGTGATTAATTTCACCCTTGGATGAGTTTCTGTTATGAATTTTTACTGTATGTTTTGCTTTGCATTTATAATGGAAAATTTGTTTCATGGTGTTTGACATGTGAACTTCCACATTTGAATATCTGTGGATGCAGGCCTTGATTAAATCGACCAACAGGTTAAGAGACTCCTTGCTTCCAAGGGATGAACCAAAGTTGGCTATTCCACTTTTGTTACTTATTGCTCAACACCGTTCAGTGTAAGTTGTTTCTGCATATAAGGGATACTCTTTTCAATAAATTCAAGTCTCATTGTACTAGAGATGGTTGTTTGTACTCTTCTTTTGCTTGTAATTTCATATTTGCTTGTTTGATGACATTTTTTTTTATGTCAATTATGTAAAAAGGGTTTCAGTGGATATCTTACTAAGCATATCTATACTGGTAATTCCTTATGATGCAATTCCTTTTCTATTTGCATGGCTTTGCCTAGGAGGATCTTTTTCATGATGTAATCTGACCACATCTTCATCAAGGATAACTTATTCCATGCTGTAATGGTTTTTTTTTTTATTTTCTATTTTTTTATTTTCCTCCTCAAAGAATATACACTGGTTCCCACTTTCACATCAGTTTTATATTCTCGAAGGTTTTCTTAGTCATTTTTTTTTTTATCAGCAATAAGTTAATTTATATATGTGAGTACAAGGGGCACTCAAACCCTTATATAGCAATTTTTGCCAGTACAAACGAGTACTAAGGTTTTCTTAATCAGTTATTAGTACCAGGAAGTTAAATTTTATGCTGGGCAGCCAATCAATAAAAAAAAAAAAAAAGGGAGGAAAAGGAAATATGGTAGGTTGAGAAGATGTCTAATGCAAAACTGGTGATTTGTTGAGGACTTATCCTAATTGTATGATCATATGCAGGGTTGTCATAAATGCAGATGCTCCTTATATTAAGATGGTCAGCGAGCAGTTTGACAGATGTCATGGGACTCTTCTTCAGTATGTAGAGTTCCTTTGCAGTGCAGTGACTCCAGCCACCTCTTATGCTCTTCTAATTCCCTCACTTGATGATCTAGTACATCAGTATCATCTAGATCCTGAGGTCTTTCTCTTTCTCAAATGTGTGTGTTATGTAGGACTGATTTGAGAAATTCTGCCAAAGAGTCTTCTACAGTGAGCTTAGACTTAACAATGAGGGTTTAATTGTTAAAGGTTGTATAATTGTTGGTCTTGGAGCAGGAATTCAGTAGCATGTGTTGCCCAAGTGAAAGTTTTAAGACTCTTAACTAGGGGTTAGACGAGTTTGATTTGTTAATAATAGCTTGCATTGTTTAGTTAGGAGTCACTTATTTAAGAATGCTGGTTGCAGATAATTTCCATAAACCAGGATGTCCCTTTGTCAATTCTATCTCAGAATTTCTGCAGGCTTAATGAGGCTCTATAATAAATTCAACTATAAGGACTATGTTACCTTCAACTGAATTGTAGAGTTTCCAAATTGTCGAGAGGATACTTGGCAGGATTCTAATGCCACCTTCTAAATAGTATACTTTTAAAATAAGACTCCTCATTCTTGGTGGTAAGAAATAAAGTATAAGATAGTCTTGTTATGGTCTTGCATTGCTAGGGCTTGAATTATTAAACCTAAACTCCCAAAGGCTATCTGAATATTACAAACTTGAAAAATTATATATAATAAATGGAAGCCCAATTACTAAAAGTGAAATACAAAATGGGGATTAATGTATTTGCTACTAAGCTTTTGAAGTCTGTCTACTTCATAGATGATTAATAGAATTTTTATTTTTTCTCTAATTACCATAAGAAAGGTAATCTTTCATGTTATTTTGTTCAGGGACCCAGTTACTTGTAAAGTATTATTAGTTAGTAGTGTTAATTATGCCTGAATGGATTTAATGTCTTAGTTTGTTCTTTGTGTAGGTTGCATTTTTGATATATCGTCCTGTAATGAGGCTCTTCAAGTGTCAAGTAAGTTCTGATGTTTTCTGGCCTTTGGATGGCAATGATAGTGCAAATACCATTATGGAAAACGCAGATTTGGAATCTGAGGAAGACTCCAGCAAAATGCTACTGGATTTGGATCCTTCTCGCAAGCCTATATTGTAATAAATTTAACTTTGTTTCAATACTCTATTTTGTAGCATTGTCTTTGAAGTTTTCTCTTGATCTAAATGAGATAGAAACCTTCTGAAAAAAAGAAAAGGAGGGAAAAGATAAATTGTTAGAAACAATTCCCAGAACTTTCTGAAGTACTCTTTGCCCTGATACCTTTTTGAATCCACCTTGTTGCTGATTGCAGATGGTCTGATCTTCTTGACACTGTTAAAAGTATGTTGCCTACAAAAGCCTGGAATAGCCTTTCCCCTGATCTCTATGCTGCCTTTTGGGGGCTGACGCTGTATGATCTTTATGTTCCTAGAAACCGTTATGAGGCTGAAATAGCAAAGCAGCATGCTGCTCTTAAGGCTCTAGAAGAGCTTTCTGATAATTCCAGTTCAGCAATTGCCAAAAGGAAAAAAGATAAGGAAAGAATTCAAGAAGCTTTAGATCGTTTGACTAGTGAACTTCAGAAGCATGAAGAAAATGTTGCATCTGTTCGTAGACGGCTATCTCGAGAAAAGGACAAATGGTTGAGTTCCTGTCCTGATACTTTAAAGATTAACATGGAGTTCCTTCAGCGCTGTATTTTTCCTCGCTGCACCTTCAGTATGCCGGATGCTGTTTATTGTGCCATGTTTGTTCATACACTTCATTCTCTCGGAACCCCTTTTTTCAACACTGTCAACCATATTGATGTTTTGATTTGCAAAACATTACAACCCATGATATGCTGCTGCACTGAATATGAAGCAGGAAGACTTGGTAGATTTTTGTATGAGACATTGAAGATTGCATATTACTGGAAGGTGAACCACGACTTTATTGGTTATTCTGGTTTTTCTTCGTCTTATTACTTTGTTGTTTTGGACTTCATGAATTGCAACATGGCATGATGTTAGCCTGTTGTTATGGCCAATGTTGATCATGCTTCTTTTCCAGAGTGATGAATCTATTTATGAGCGGGAATGTGGAAACATGCCAGGATTTGCTGTATATTATAGATACCCTAACAGCCAACGTGTTACATATGGTCAGTTCATTAAGGTCAGTTCTTATGCCTTATGGTTTCATATTATTTCCTTTTGGTTGTTAGAAATGCCTTACTAATTTGAGCCATGTAATAATTATGTAATGGGCCCAAGCATTCTGGTTTATTATTTGAATTTTGAAGACAAATAATATGATGGAGACAGCAAGGATAAACCTTCTATTGCTAAATAAACATTTAGGCTAATGTACTATGAAGCAGACGTTCTCTAGAGCATCATTAAGAGCTTAACTTGTGTGCCAAGGCTGGCCATATTCATCAGTGGGGTATCAGTTGGCTTGATATCAATCTGATAATTATGTTGTGTTATAGATACTCAGAGTTTCATTATGACAAACTATTGTTATGATTTGGATATTTTAATATACGTTATCTGAAACAAGCAACTCACCATGTTTAAGAATACCTTTGAAGCTGGCTATCCTTCTCCATCCATCTCTTCAATGAGATGTTATGGTGTTGGGATGGATCCTAAGTTGAAAATTCACAGTAAAGTTATCTAGCATTTGTTGAGAACTAGAGAGATTTGTGCTGTTATCATGCTTTTGTTTCAGAGTGGAGAGATTTGTACTATAATAATTGTAGTTTATATTTGACTGATGAGGACATCAATTTAGAAGATTCTTTGTTATCTCACATTTCTTGCTGTGTCATTAATCCATGGCTTGGCAGGGAATTCTCTTCAGGATTAAATGGTAGAATTATAGAAAAATCTAAAATTAGTATTGTAGTAAAGATCTTTATATTGTCTTACTTCTAATGTATGATTTGTAGGATATTGTTTTGAAGAAAAGATGGGTTATCTTGTGCACTATCCTAAACATGAAAAAATAAGAAGTTTAGGCTAAAAGAATTTTCTTGGAGGATAAATTGAAAAGTAAAAGAGATAAAGATTTAAAATTCTGTTGTTGCTGTGGCAGCTGAACAGCTCAACCTTTGTGTTCAAGTTGTGCCACCCTAGATGCCTAGCTTTATTTTCATCCTCTCTAAAAGTGAGATAAAAATGGTAGTTGTTTGGTTCTATATCCTAATCTTTCCATGCACACATCACTTTTTTATGATTGTAATGTCTATCATTGTCTTTGTTGGCAACCAATTCTCATCTTTGTCTCTTTAGAACATATTTTTTTGTAAAGTCCTGTAATGAGGTGAAAGAAAATAACTTATTTTGTCATTCATTGTAGGATTTATTTTTTCTAGATCCTATTTGGGGTTACTTCTTTGGACTATTGAATGGACTGTTCATATCTTGAAGATGCCATGAAAATATATATATATATATATATATATGATTTCATTGTATAATGGATATTGGTAATTACCAGAATGATCTTGCCGAATAAAGTCAGCTATAATTATATGATTTAGTGTGATTTGCTTAAAAGAAGTTGTCTCTTGAAAGCAAACTCTAAATGTTTTTCTTCTTCTATTTTCCTGATTTTGGTGTTAGACTTTCCCTCCAAAACTTGTGTTATTTTGTAGCTTTTGAAATACTGTTGTATCTTGCTTGTTGCATCTGGTCCACTGCCCACTTAAAGTGATAGCATTATATTTGATGCTTTCTTTCTTTGTATCACTAATGCTTGCCTTGAATTTTAAGTTTCATTTTATATATGCTGCAGCTAGACTTTTAATTGTGTTTCCTTGATCATTTTGCTGATAGGTGCACTGGAAATGGAGTCAAAGGATCACTAGGTTATTGGTCCAATGCTTGGAATCAACTGAATATATGGAGATCCGTAATGCTCTGATAATGTTGACAAAAATCTCTTCTGTCTTCCCTGTTACCAGGAAGAGTGGGATTAACCTTGAAAAACGAGTAAGAGATGTTGAGAGTCATCTGCTGCTGTTTGATTATGAATTTTATTTAGATCAGTTAGTGTATTCACTCTTTTTTAACCCCATCTTAAATGCAGGTAGCTAAAATCAAAAGTGATGAAAGAGAGGATCTCAAGGTGTTGGCTACAGGTGTTGCTGCTGCATTGGCTGCTAGGAAGGTCAGCATTTCTATTGTCTATATCAAGGCTGGAAATTAAGTTGTTTCTGTTAGTTTCCTTCATATACATATATTTTATTAAGCTGCACCAATAATTTCTCGGCTGTTCACCCATTAACATGTGTTGAACTTTCTCATTATGTGCAGTCTTCTTGGGTTACGGATGAAGAATTTGGGATGGGATATCTTGAACTGAAGCCAGCTCCAGCACTTGCTTCAAAGTCTGGTAATTCAGTCTCTGTGCAAAATTGTTCATCACTAAATATATCGCAAGGTGATGCTGCTGGGGGCAAAACAGTTGCCTTTGGAACCCCACTGGCAGATTCTGGGAATTCTGCCAAAGATCAGATCCCAAGAACAAAATCTGATGGGCGGTTGGAAAGAGCTGAAAATGCTACACATGTGAAATCTGATCCAAAAATGAAAGGCACTGTATCAGCCAACGGAGCAGATGTTCCACCCTCCATTTCCTCAGCTACTTCACAAGCAGGAACATCAAGATTAATGGAAAATCAGAAGCAATTAGATGAATATCCGAATAAATCAGATGATAACGTGACAAAAGTTGCACCAAGAAACTCTGCTGAATCAGAGGTACTAATTGGATACTTGTTTTTACTTGTTAGTCAGATTTTTTTTTTCCCTGCAACATTGGAGTGATTTTTGTTGTGATTATGAGGTTATTTTTGAAGCACTTCTTCTTAAAACTCCTTAAATTTTGTTTTTGTTGTGAACTCAATGGTTCCCTTAGTGACAAGAAAGAACTGGGCCCCTGCTGCTCTTGCTCTTAAATTTTGTAAGTTTTTTAAAACCATTGTTGACGGTGTTACAGCAGCATAAAGTACTCATCGAAGTCAAGCTGATGATGCTTTATATAAGAAAATGGAGATTGAAGGAAGAGTGAATTAATCAAACTAGTTACCTGCTTCTATGTTTATTAACTTATTTACTGCAATTAGAGCTATCTAAATAGCAATTTGGAAAGTACATATCCCTTTTGTTAATTTTATCATCATTGACTACATGCCAAATGGATTCTATTCAGTTTTTATAGAGAAAAGTACTTGTTGAGATATGCGGACCAAAAAAAAAAAAGGTACATGTTGAGATATTGTTCTGAACACTTCTGAATTATTCATGCTTTTGCCTTGACTTTGTAAAGGGATTAAAGAATTGTTTCATGTTCTTTTCTCTCTGTCTTTTTCTCCATCTTGTTCTTTTCTCTTTAATACTTTTAATATCTACCTTTTCAGAATGTGATTTGCTTTCGTTTTTTTCCACGTTTTGTCTCTTGACAGTTAAAAACTTCAGCCAAGCGGTCAGCTTCTGCAGTATCAGTTACCAAGCCACAAAAGCTAGATCCCGGAAGAGACGATGCTAAGTCTGGGAAACCCGTTGGAAGAAGTGCTGCAACTTCCAACAGTGACAGAGATCTTCCCCCACATGCATCAGAGGGCAGACATGGTGTGACTGCTAATGTTTCCTCAACAGGACCAGCCAATGGTAGTACAGTTTTTGCCCCATCTAAAGGTTCAACCTCTTAAGAAAAATATTAGATGTCGTCGGTAGTCAGTGAAAGGAAGGTACTGGAGTTGCTAAGTCATACAATATGACTTTTTTTTTTTTTGCCTGCAGGAAAAGAAGATGATATTTCTGATACACAAAGGTCTTCCAGAAGTATTCATTCTCCTAGGCATGATAGTTCTGCTGCTGGTTCAAAGTCTAGTGATAAGCTGCAAAAGAGAACCAATCCTACTGAGGAAACTGATAGATCAAGCAAACGTCGTAAAGGGGATGTTGAGTTGAAAGATTTAGAGAGTGAAGCTAGATTAGCTGATAGAGAGAGGTCGACAGATCCTCGGTTGGTTGACTTTGACAAGATAGGGGCAGATGAATTATCTAGCCACAGGGCCGTGGACAAGCCTTTGGATAGAGCAAAGGATAAGAGCAGTGAAAGACATGACAAGGAACACAGAGAAAGATCAGAGCGTCCTGACAAGTCCCGTGGAGATGATGCATTGCCTGAAAAATCAAGGGATAGGTCAATGGAGAGATATGGAAGAGAGCGTTCTGTTGAGAGAGGCAATGATAGGACTACGGAAAGACTTACTGACAAAGCAAAGGATGAAAGGAGCAAAGATGACAAAAGTAAACAAAGATACACAGATACATCAGCAGAAAAGTCTCATATTGATGACAGGTTTCATGTGCAAAGTTTACCTCCACCGCCACCATTACCTCCTCATGTGGTCCCTCAGTCTGTTAATGCTGCTGGCAGAAGAGATGATGATGCTGATAGAAGGTTTGGAAGTGCCAGACATGCTCAGAGGCTTTCTCCAAGGAATGAAGAAAAGGAACGGAAACGTTCAGAAGAAAATTCTGTGGTTTCTCAGGATGATGTAAAGCGTCGAAGAGAGGATGATTTCCGAGATAGGAAGAGAGAAGAAAGAGAGGGGTTGTCAGTGAAGGTATGTATCAGCTAACCCTTCTTCATTCTATTTACTTTCAGATTTATTTCTGTAAAGATTTTTGAGAGGTGAATTCTTTGTCATATAAGCCTTTTGATGGTGCACAACCACGGTCTCTCATGCATTTTAATGTGTGTGCGCCTATCTGGAAGTTAAAGTTTCTTATTATTTTCTGTTACAGTTGAAAGGGGGTTGGGGGGAACGTTACTCTTCACTGGCTACATATATTTATGATCTGAATGGCCGTATGTTGTATGTTGCATCCTATTTTTGTTCCTTGTCATGGTCTGAGGTTATTGCTTATGTATATGGGTGGCCATATGTAGGTGGATGAGAGGGAGAGAGACAGAGAAAAGGAGAGGGATAGAGAAAGAGCAAACGTTTTAAAGGAAGATATGGATGCCACTGCTGCAAAGAGACGAAAACTTAAGAGAGAGCATTTACCATCAGGGGAGCCTGGTGAATACTCTCCAGTTGCTCCGCCACCTCCTCTTGCTATCAGTTTGTCACAATCATATGATGGAAGAGATAGGGGAGACCGGAAAGGATCTATGATCCAACGGCCTGGTTACTTGGAGGATCCAAGTATGAGGATTCATGGTAAAGAAGCAGCCAGCAAGATGGCTCGTCGAGACACAGAGCAGTATCCTTAGAACTAAATCCACAGTAATCTAGATATGCATATGAATTTAGCTGCATGATCTTACCTCCAAAACGGATTCTGATTTGTATGCTCGTCTGCTGCATTGGCATTATAAGATTAGTGATAACATGCTACACCATAAAGCATTTGTTTCTTTCAGTTAACTAGGGTTCATTTGGTTGGAAGAGTGGCTATTATTCCTTTGTCAAACCATACAATTAAGGTAAATTAAGAGGGAATGGCATAGAAGCAGTGTTTATTCCATGCTTTGCACTTTCTTGAAGTGATAAGATAAGAATCATTACAGCGTTAGCATCCATCTATTTTCTTCGATGCAATGAACCTTAACTGTTTGGATTTATTGTTTTTTTTTTTTACCTTGGCCGTGTAATCGATCTGTATGCATTTCAGCCCTTAAATTTTATGTGATAATTTATATCCTTAACCAGGGTTTAGAATGTACGACCGAGAATGGGAGGACGAGAAAAGACAAAGAGCAGAGCCAAAAAGGAGGCATAGGAAATAATCTGTACCTGAGGGAAAGACATGCAAAGGCAAAGAGCAGGCAAGACATGTCAAATGCAAGTCTAGTTTCATTTCATACATTGTGTTGTCTAGATATATTTAACCAAAAAACTGTTTTGTTGTTGGCAAGGAATTTTGATAACTCCGCAGGGCTTCCCATTGCTTGTAAAGTCAATAATAAATACCTTTTTCTGTATTAATATTGTAAATTTATTTAGGCTGTACCTGTACCTCATTTAGTGTATTTCCCCCTCCTCTGTAGTGTCCGTGAAGTCCTTTATTTTCCTTTAGGGTTTGGAGTGTGCAGGTGAACAAAGCAGAAGGGGGCCGGAATGTTTTTAGATGTTAACGAACCTCCTCTTGCTATTGAGCAAAAATTTATTGAAAGATGGGAATTTGATTGTGTAGCTTTAGCATCTGGCTGTTTATCTTCGTGGTTCTCTCGGGAAGACTCTCTGAGCAGAATTATTCGGAACTGCGTTTGTTTTGTTATTTGGTTGCTAGGCACCTCCAAACAAGTTTTTGCACTAAAGATTGTTTCGTTAGTCTTGTTCTTAGGGTCGTTTGGGAGTTTTGT
>BPVZ01000056.1:470456-487146 GCA_020521535.1 Rubroshorea leprosula | reverse complement strand
CAATTTTAATTTTAATTATTTAAGTTTTAAAAATTAAAATTGAAAACTCAAAATCACAATCATATTAAATATAACCTAAAATTACCCCTTCCCCTTTATGACATTTAACATTTACCCCTTAATTTCAAGCTGAATATGTGCTAGCTTCTCAATGATTTACTTGTTCTCCCACTACTCTTCAACTATCTCTATTTTTAATTGTAGAAGTTTGTTGCAAAGTTGTAATAAGGAGAAAATGTATAATCACCGTGAAAGCAATAATGAAGAATGAAAAGTTTCATATATTTTCTTTGTGTGTAATTTTCATCTTATAGACACTGCAAGGATTTAGTTTCCCATTTCAGAGTAGCATTCTCAAAGTTGCCAACAGGAAGTTTCTCCTTCCATCTCAACAATAACACCATTATCATACCTCATCCTCGACAATCACCAACTTTTATATGGTACATTTTTAACTTAATGTTTCTCAACTATTTTCACAAAAAAATTTACCATTAAGACTCTTTTCTAAACAAACATGCCTTAGATTAGGTACAAAAATGCCTCTAATTTTTTTAATTAAATTATGCAAGGCATCTGGCTAACGTGTCAATATATAATTTGTGAAACATCGTTGGAAACTAAAGGGGAGAAAAGTCTATTCCACCACAGGTCCACAACTCAGTCTTTCCAAATTAGATAGGTAAAACTATATGTTAAGTCCCTAAACTAATTTTAAAATTGTTATTGAACTCTCAAACTTTAATTAATGTATATAAACCCCCAGATTCCACGATTTGAGCAATTTATCTCTTAATTCGTTAATTACCATAAGAATAGGGGCTAAAATGTTATGAGAATAAGGGTTAAATTGCTCAGATCGTAGAGTCTAGTGGTTTATATGTATCAATTAAAGTTTGGGGCTCAATAGCGAATCTTGGATTAGTTCAGGGGGCTTAACATATGGTTTTGCCAATTGGATGCATTTTACCAAATTCAGAAACGTTTCAGTAAACCTCACGCATACCCAAAACAGAAGAAAAAACGTTTCGATATAATTCTCTCATACTCGATCATCAGTTTTCTCTTCTTCTCAATCCATCTGCATCCATGGCGTTGAAAACTTACGATCGAAAGCTCTCCTTCGAGATTCTCAGAAACACCTCTGTTGAAGACGCAGATGCTGAATCCCCACTCCACCGATCCAGCTCCAATCCACTCCAAAATCTCAACAACGGCAACCTCTCACCTCATCATCGGAAGAAGAAGAAAGAAAAGAAGAAGAAGACCGCGAAAAAGGTGATTCCCAAAGATCCGCCGATGGAGAATGGGGAGGTGTTGTGTGAGAACAGATTGAATTACCGTACGGGGAGTGTGGTGGAGGACAGCGTTTGTCACAATATCGTGTGTGGTTTTGGCGAGTTGAGGCAGAGGAATGTCAATGGGAGTGAGGAAGAGGAGGCTGCAGTGCCCCTGAGGGCAGAGGAGGAGGTGATTGCTGTTGAGCCGCAGCCTGTGGCAAATGAGAGTGTGGTGACTAAGTTGGAGACGGATGAGTCATTGGATTGGAAGCGGCTGATGACAGAGGATCCTAACTGTGAGTTTTACCTGATTCTTTGTCTCTTATATATTTATGTTGTCAGTTTTTCTTTGCCATTGAAGATTGTTGGTTGTGTAATTTGTAAGAAAGGTTATTGATGGAAATTGAATGATTTGATTATGAAAATTAGGTGGATTATTGGGAGTTTTAGTTTGTGGTTGCTGATGCATGCTTGGTAGCGTAACCATTCTTGTCAATGAGTGGCTTCTGGTTGTCTGATTTATGGCTGTAAAAGTTATCTCTAAAAGGAAAACGGGCATATGTTAAGACATTCCTGGATTAATTAAAGATTGATGATTATCTAGATAAATACAAGAAAGCTTTTGGGGTTTTCGTGTGTTAAAATAAGAAATTCCACCCCCCCCCCCTTTTTTTTATTGATCCTGCTGTGCATTTTGGCTAATTTGCTCATATGTTTCTATAAGAATCTCCTTGAGAGCCAATAACTATAGGTTTGAAAGTTGACTCTTCAGGGACAAGGAGGTACAGCTCTTAAATGGATCTGAAGTTCATGTTGTAATGAGGATGCTCCTGGAAATATTGAATAAAGGTGCACCATTGATTTCAGTGAATGGAACCTTGTCTTCTACCGAAATGCTAAAATTTAGCATAGAGACTGAAAATTTGTCACAATAGTAACAACTGAAAGCATGAAAAATTCCTTAAGGCTCTACCCCTAAAATGAAGCTAACTCTATTGTATTGGTTTTTGCCAATTAAGAATTTCTATATCTTAGGGATTATGTTGTGGTGCTCCAAGAAACTCCAGCAACCTTACGAAAACCAAAAAAGACGGTCAGCAGTTTTGTTGTCAAGAGTTTGTATGTCCTAGGAATTGGTTTTTTCCAATTAAGAGTTTGTATTTCTTAGTATTTATGTTGTGGGGCTGCAAGAAACTCCTGCAACCTTACAAAAACCAAAACAGATGGTCAGCATTTTTATTGTCAGAATGTTGATTCTTGGGTTGAAAATCATGAATTCTCAATTGTTTCTTCGAGATGCTTGGGATAGAATTTTGCTTCACCTTTAATAAAGTCTCAATTTTAAAGTGTTCTCTTGTACTGCAGTAACGTCAATATAAAAAAATTTATAGATTGAACTAAATTTATGTATTAGAATGGACCAAATATACTCTTGTTAATCTAAGCTCAGTTTATTCCTGATTTGAATTGTTATTCTGTATATTTGCTGTCTGTGAAAGTATGTTACAAAGTTACACATCCACAAAAGAAGTATAAATAAGCAGTTCAAAGCTCATTATTACCATGAAGAATGATAAGCTGCGTGCTAGATAAATTCATGCTGATATCTTTTTCTATGTAATAAAAATCTATCCTTGTGAGAAGTGGGTAAAAATTATGTGCATATAAATGCACACCCTTGGAGAATTTTGCCTGCTGCAGATCAGGTTGTAACCTAAGGGCTTTACTTGCAGAAAGAAAGATTATTGGAGATAATAATAATTCTTACTTCTTAGTGGAGTTTAAGAAAGTAATGATTTCTAATTCATTTACATGTATAAAGATTCTGAACTCTCTCCATTCTGGGTGGTCAAACTGAACTGTGAAAAATGAAAACTATATCTGAAAATCTGCCTTATTATGTTTTCTTTCTTAGAAATTTTAGTTTAAGATCAGGCTGCTAGTTTTATTCTGTATTTTCTCATCAAGAAGGAAGAAAGAGAAAACATAATGGTTTGGCTGGTTCAATTTATTTCTCATTTCTATATATATATTTTTCTTGATAGCATTGTATGTGTCTTAAGTGGAACTGTGAATATGTTTTCTTTTATTTCTTCTTACTTAAACTTTGATTGTACCTTATTTTTGTAAGATCTCTTTACAGTGGACAAGTCACCACTGCAATATTTCATTGAAGAAATGTCTAATGGAAATGCACTACGGAACACCACAACACTTGGTAGTGAGAAAGAACGTGAGAGAGTATATGATACAATCTTCCGGTTGCCATGGAGATGTGAAGTGGTAATGTTGGCTCTCCTTATGCAGTTAATTGAGGATTAACAAGATTGAATTTGTGGGAATAAGTTCCCTTCCACTTTTTTGGTGCACAATGCTTCATCAACTTTTCTTTTTCTGGGTGGATTTTCCCCATTCAATCACTTATATTTAATTTTTTTTCCATTCATATTATTCAAAAATTCTTCCTTGATTTAACTCTGGTTGTGATAATTATAATTCTAGATTTACTTTCTGGCAACATTATGTGTGTGTGTGTGTGTGTATTTGATAGTCATTCTCAAGAGAAATTATATTGTTTCAGCTCATAGATGTTGGCTTCTTCGTTTGTTTTGATTCATTTCTGTCATTGTTAACCATCATGCCAACAAGAATTCTGGTTACACTCTGGAGATTTCTTACTACAAGGTTAGCTATAATTTTGGCGGCATACTTTTTTATGAGTTATGGAATCTTGTAATAATTGCAAATTAACCTGATTGTGTTTGTGGCAGGCAGTTCAAGAGGCCTTCTGCAGCAGAGCTGTGTGACTTTGGCTGCTTTCTTGTGCTGGCATCTGGGGTAATTCTCTTGGAACTTACAGGTAACTTTTACGATCTATCACCCTGGCACATTTGCGAGACTCAGTCATTAAGAATTTACCTTTTTTTATCAGCTTAAGAATTATCTTACCATTTCTTATTACTGCTTGTTTGGAGGACTAATTAATATACTTCTAGTTAGATGACCAGGAACAGAATAAGTAGTTCTGATACTCTACGCAGGTTTATTTTTCCTTTTCTTTTTAATTTTTTTTATTTTTAATTTTTAATTTTTTCCTTTTACAGATATCAGTTTGATATATCACATGATTCGTGGCCAAGGAACAATCAAACTGTATGTGGTATATAATGTCCTGGAGGTGAGAAACTGAAAAACCTGAATTTTTACAAATTTGAGTGTTAATCACAAAAGTTTTTTCTTGATACATATTAGTCTCATTTAGGACATAGGAGACTAGATATTTGCCATGAACAAGCTAGTGGCATGGGTGGTTCCTTTCCCATTTTGAGATGATATTAGGGCCACCTTGAGTTGTATCCTTTGATCAAGAGAAGCTGAACATTGGCTTCCACATATCAATGTGGGCCCAAGTCATGAGAGCATCAGTCATCAGAGACCAATGGCTGGAATCTGTATGGTTTTTGCAGCAGGTGGGCTAGGGAGGTTTTCTAGTTATATATAGGTGCAAGTGTAGCCAAATTTTGCCATCACTTCTCAGGGAGGAGACCAGTGATAAAATCACATGACAGTGATAAGATCCAAGAAAAGCAACTTTCAATGGCTGCATGCTTTCTTTCTCATTCTCTCTGTTTACTTTCTTCTGTCATGAGGAGTTAAAGGCTCGTCTAGGCCTTTGAGGTGAGGAAACAACCTAGATGATGCGTAAAAGTAGTTAGATGTCTCATCTTCTGACACTAGGGACTGTTTTAATATTAAGGTTTCATGGATTTGGTGATGAAATTTGATGAACTAGTTGATTTAGAAATTGTAGTGGATGTTTTTTAAAATGAAGAGTTAAACTAATATGAACTTAAGTAATTAACACAATTTGGTTTCATTCCCCTAGTTTCAAATGTATCTTATTAGATTCTATGCTTGTTGTAGTTACATTTTGTCAAGGTAGCCATCCTAAAACCGATTTATGTTAGGTGAAGGACTGAACTGAATGTAAGATCATGCAAATCCCTACCCTAGCTACATAGATGTCAGATAATATTGGTACTTTACATTTTCTCCATATGTATATGCCCAAAAGAATAACTGGAACAAACAAGTTGACTAAGCGAGCTTAATGGTGATGAACAACTAATTGGGCAACAAATAACCTGGGCTCTAATTCAAGGCATGTAACCTAAAATCTAGTGGTTGTGACTGTGAGTGAGAGCTTAACTTTAGTTGAATACATTGCCACAGCAAACATCAAAGCAAACATATGCAGGATAACATGACTACTTAACACCTTTGATTTTACTTCTATAATAAAATAAAGATGAGGTACCCATCTTCCAAAATGAGGCCATATATATTTTTCTCCAGTTGAATATTTAAGATGATAAACACATAAATAACTCTAAAGTAACTTGTGTTTTTGTTCCCCCCAATCATCTGATTCCTCCTCCCCTCCCTCTTCACAACTCTTTTTTCCTTTCAACCGGAAGTTTCTGAAATGGTCCAGTGCCAAAGAAACCTTTTGGAGGCATTACTGTAATTGACATTGATGATCACCCCAGACACGGTATTTCGTTCTTCTAGGAACTTGACTAAGTATTGCTTTTACTTCTGTTCAAGATTCTATTTCCGTCAGTTACATTTTTTAATCATCTGTCTGCAATTTTTTTCGGCCAACATCTGCTAGCAATTTATGTCACCCTTTTGCTCCATGTATAGATATTTGATAAATTGTGCCAAAATTTTGGTGGAGATGTACTGGAAACTCTATTTAATTCTGCGGAAGGACTTGCAAATTGCTCTGAAGAAAAATTGACATTCTGGATACGGAGATTTGTTTCTGACCAAGCGTTAGCTGTGGCTTTCTCAAATATCCTTATAATGTGGCAATGATATCTTTATGAGTTCTTTGAATTTTTCTCTTTCCATTTGGTTCCTTGACTATTCTTACTTCTTCATTCATTCATTTTATTAGCTCAGGCAATTACCCTATCAACTTGCATTGTTGCTCATAATAATGCCTTGTTTGCTTTGTTGGTATCCAATAACTTTGCTGAGATAAAAAGCAATGTCTTTAAGCGTTTTAGCAAGGATAATATTCATAGTCTGGTATACTCTGGTAAGTTTGTTTTTGTGATTTTCCTTTTATGATGTAAATTGGTTGCTCTTTTCTCTGCATACATTGCATATATTGGATCTTGTCCTGCTAGATTTTAAGAACAAAATGGTTTGTCTTTGTTGAGCAGAATTCTCCCAGGGCTACAGTGAATGGTTCCTAGTTTCTATGTTAGTGGCATAATCCATCACTTTGCCGCCATTTAGGGTGTCCAGCAGCTATAAATATTATGTGTTACCTTAATGTGTGTTTATTGTTATTAGTGTAGGCTTATTCTTATCTGCGCCGCTTTGACTTTGTTGCCGATGTTCTCTTAGTAATTTTACAGTTGATATCCGTTCTACAATAATAATTTTATGATTAAAGTAAAATGTTTGAAATGCTTGCTTGTTTGAGCCTTGAATTTCATTTTAAGTTGACTTTTGTCTTGTCAGTCTGTCTCTCATTCTTGAAAGTTGAAATTTGAAAGTTGGTAAACTCTAAACTGAACAATAATGTTGTTGATTTGTAATATGGTGGGGATGCCCAGTTGAGTTTTGTACTCCTTTGGGGATGTTTTTGAGCTTAATAGAAGTCACTTGCCTTGTGCAAAAAAAAAAAAAAGGAAAAAAAAAGAGAGGTTAAAAAAACAATAATGTTGGTGGGAAACTTGTATCTTTCCTCTAAGAGGGTGCTACTAAAAGATTGTTATGTCCTCTTAGTCCTCTTTTACTTTTAAAAGCTATCCATAACTGTATTGTACCTGATGATTTAGGGGTTTGTTCCTTTATGCTCGTTATGTGTTTGAGTTTTGAGAAAATATTGAACTCCCAAACTAACTCAAGTATTAGTTTCAAGGTGCAAGAGGCAAATCATATGAGTATCAATTTCTATATTATTTGATATTTGCTATTAATTTCCATACTTTTACATGTCTAGAGTGTATCTATGGTCCATACATACCTATGCAATTGTTTTCTGTGCACCAGATTCAGTAGAGAGATTCCACATTTCAGCATTTCTCCTGTTCGTTTTAGCTCAGAATATCTTGGAGGCTGAAGGACCTTGGTTTGAAAGTTTCATTTATGTAAGTGCACCAGAAAAATTAGTTCACATTCATGCTTTTCAAGTATTAATTGTTTCACCGTTGTTGTGTAGAAGTAGAGTGAGTTCAGCTTGCTCACATGTCTTATTCCTCCTATGTAGAATGCACTAGTGGTTTTTCTTTGTGAAATGTTGATTGATATCATAAAACATTCATTCCTTGCCAAATTCAACGGAATAAAGCCCATTGCATACTCTGAGTTTCTAGAAGACCTCTGCAAGCAGGTACATCTTTGTTTCTTGTCGATTATTTTTAGAAATTGTTTTGTCTGCCTAATATTTCCTATCCTTCCATTTAAATTAGTCTTATTGCTTGTATATTTTAACTTCGTTCTGAACATTTTGTTATTGTCACCAGACTTTAAACATACAAACAGAGGATGGCAACAAAAACCTTACTTTTGTTCCTGTAGCACCTGCTTGTGTTGTAAGCTTTCCCATTTGCACTTTTCCTTTTGCGTAAACATGATATTTTATTCTTAAGAACCGGGCCCTTTTTTCATTTCATGTTGGAATAGAAAATAATCCTTTATATATATATAGGAGCTATTTCTGTTTTAGAAAGTGCCCTCTCTGAAATATTGTATACCGTACATTAGAGCTTGAAGCTACTGCCATGTTTTTGGAAATGAAGTTGTCAACATGAGAGGCAGAGCTGAATGATATTGGACTAACTCCACTTCCCAATAGAGTATAGAAGTTGTTAGGCTATAGTTTTATTGAAAAGTTGAAAACCATTATATGCTGGCCACTATAGTGAAAGTCAAAATGGTCCACATTGATTTTTGTACTTAACCATTTCCTGGTACAGTTCTATTTTCAGTCCCAAAAGTTGATTACCTTTTTGGGAATTATTGTGTTATCAAATCTCAGGATGCTTGCTGTTTCTCAGTCTGCATTAATCTTCTTGTCTGTCCAACCGATCTCCACACCCTACACCAAAAGGCTTGGATATTTTAGATCTTCAAATTCTTATTGTACTGGGTTTTCAGGTTATCCGAGTACTCACTCCAGTATATTCTGCTCACCTTCCACACAATCCCCTTCCATGGAGGCTCCTTTGGATTCTGATCCTGGTAGCCATGACATACATCATGCTCACAAGTCTAAAGGTGATGACTGGAATGGGACTACAAAAGCATGCAACTTGGTACGTGAATAGGTGTCGGAGACGAAAGCAACATCTTCACACTGATTGATTTAAAACGAGGAAGAGGGATGTCATATGAAATCATGCATCATTCATTAGCTGTTCATCTTTGAATGGTGGGCATTCATCAATCGATGACAGATACTGGAAACCAGTGAGGTTCGTTTGTTACAACCCAGAACAGCTACTGTCCATGATGTATGGACCAATTTTGCTGTAGAAAAACATGAATTGAGTGGCTTAACAGCATTAGTATACATAGTAAGGTTTCTACTTTGGAAAGTTTCCCCAAACCATGAAATTGTCTGCCCCGATTCTCACATCTATAGTTGAGGGCTTCAAAATAGATTCAAGTCACCAAAGATGGTAATAAAAAATATAGTCTGTTTTTTCTTTTAGTGAAAACTGAGTAATAGTCTGCATTGCACATAATTGTCCAATGAAAATACTCTCTCTATCTTACCATAATAGTAATTTTTCAATTTCTTAAAATTAAAAATTTAAAGATAACTTATATTTTTTTAAATATAAAAAAACAGCAATTAATGTAAGACAAAATTCAAATCAAAAAATTACTATCATATACTATTGTGGGGAGGAGGAAGTAGTATAACATAATTGAATTAAAATTTTTAGGGTTTTCACTTATTAACACACCATTATTCTATTAAATATTACTATCCACATTTAGTCACCCTAACTTTTTAATTTGTGGTTAATTAATATCTATATATATATATGGGCACATAGGTTTAAATAATTGGTCTAAACTGTCTCATATTGGAGAGATGGAGGACTAAATCAGTAATGAAAAAACTTCAGAAGACTCAATTGCAATGGCAGAGAATTGAAGTGGAAGCCTCGACTCAATCCTGCAGCTTTCAAGCTTCGATATTATATAGCTAGCTAGGTATTCTATTCCTCTTGCATTCAATTAATTAATCTTTAAATTTCATCAATTTTTGAAATTTAATTTTGTTTACCATAAAAAGCCATGCTTTCGTACCTACATATAAGATTAATTAAACAAAAACCCTGAAGTAATCTTGATGTTTTCTGTTGATATTCTTGGCTTGTTTGTATTGTAATTTGAAACTGTATATATTAATTGTGTTTGATAATGCTAATTTGTGAAGCAGAATTTCAAAGTTAATCGAGCATTATGGCGGACAATAGTAGGCAAAGACTTAGAGAGAGGAAAACTCTCCAAGATGGAATCGATTATGTTCGGGAACAAGATGAAATCGCTAGAGGCTTTGATGGTGCTACAAAGAGGGTAATGAAGACCGAAGAAGAGCGACTACAGACATTTAAAGATTTCAGTACGTGGTCAGAGGTTGTCTGCATTTGAAGAAATATATCCCTTGAAAGAAAAATAATTAGTAGTAGTACTTTGCAGCTTCCTTCCTAATATCAGTTATCAATTTAGTTCACATATAGATATACCTAGCTGGCTAGCTAACTAGGGTGACTCGTTTCTTTTTCTTTATATGCTAGGAGTTATTAATTACTCTATATTTATTACATTAGTGTAATGATGGAAGCTGCTGATTTTGTTTTTTAATTTTATTCGGCACTTTCATATTATTGTGTCAAGTTTCTAATAACAAAACTATTATTACATATAAATAAACGTTCACTACAAGAAAATGGGTTTTCTGTGACTGAAAATGGTGACTAATTACCAATTATCTTCTTCAATATATTCCCTTTCCCTTTCCTTGAAATTTTTAGTGAAACGTGGCATTTTTTTTTTTTAATCTGCAAGAAATTTTTATTACTAGCTCATCATACGTGCGTGTACTAGGATAAACAAACTAATTATTATGATAAACTGCTCATCCAACACGAAATTATGTTAAGTGCCGCACCTCTTCACTACATATATATATTCTTCTTTTTCTTTTTCTTGTTTCCTTTTGTTTTTCTGTTTATATAATTGTAGCCTAATAATATATGATTAGAAAGATATTAAAGAAAGGTAAGTTAAATCCTATCATATAACGTGAACCTAAAAATTCTAATGTTCACTCATTGAGAAGAGAGGTTATACAATTAACAACTTAGGTCATAGGCATGTCAAAACTTTTCAAATGATACCTCTGTTTAAATCACTGGCCTTAATTGTACCATATTAAAGAGTTGGAGATTCATGATGTGTTCAGAGCACCTGTACGTGGGATGGCTGAAGCAAAGATGAAGAAAGCTTGATCATTCATGTTTCTAGTACTGCATGGTCCATCTGGAATGCGCAAAATAGTCTAATCTTAAAGGAAGTTGAAATCTTAATGAGTAATTTGGTTGAAGTAATTCAAATGCGATCTTTTTTTAGTTGAAGGGTAAGGCAATTGGGTTTTATTATTCCTTTTTCGCAGGAGCTTGTGCTGAAACAATTAATTAGTGCCTTAGGTGCTTGAGGACACAATATTCAGAGTATAAAGAATTATGATCAGCAGAGTGAATATCATAATATTATTTAAGAATTGGAGTATCCTTTATACTTTAAAATAATAAAATTTTAAATCTTTTGATTAATTGAAAAAATATATATTAAAGAGTTGGAGAGTCAAGTTGATAATTAATATATATCTTTGGAGGTTTTAATTGCAAAAGGGTTCCGGTAAAAAAAAAGAAAAAGAAAAAACTGAAGTGGGACCCAGAGGGGTCCCACCCATGGCTATGGTAAAGTCCTTTTCCGGCAAGGAGAAGGTTTTGCATGCCTATATAAGAGAGGTAGACCGATTGCTTTTTTCACTTGCAAGCGTCGTCTCAATCCTGCAGCTTTCAAGCGTCGATATTATATAGCTTAGCTAGGTATTCTATTCCTCTTGCATTCAATTAATTAATCTTTAAATTTCATCAAATTTTAGAATTTATTTTTTGTTTATTGCAAAAAGTCATGTTCTCATACCTACGTGCAAGACTAATTAACAAAAATCTTAAATTAATCTTGATGTTTTTCTGTCTGTATTCTTCGCGTGTTTGCATTGTACTTCTAAAACTATATATATTATTAACTGTGTTTGATATAATGCTATTTTGTGGAGCAGATTTTGAAAGTTGATCGAGCATTATGGCGGATAATTATAACATCAATGGTAACGCAACAGAAAATGGGCAGATATTTGGAGAATGGAAAACTCTTCAAGATGGAATCGATTATGTTCGGGAAAAAGATGAAATCGCTAGACGCTTTGATGGTGCTACAATGAGGGTAACGAAAACTGAAGGGGAGCGGTTGCAGACATTTAAAGATTTTAGTGGTCAAAGGCTGCCTGTGTTTGAGGAAATATATCCCTCAAAAGAAAAATAAGTAGTAGTAGGAGTATTTTGCAACTTCTTTCCTAGTATCAGTTATCAATTTAGTTCATACATAGATATTCTTAGTTAACTAGGGCTACTCGTTTCTTTTCTTTTATATAGTAGGAGTTATTAATGATGGAAGTTGCTGGTTTAGTTTTTTAATTTTATTCCGTACTTTCAGTTTATTTTTTCAAGTTTCTAATTAATAACAAAAATATTATTACATATAAATAAAGGTTGTTAATTATCTTCCTCAATCCTTTCCCCTGAAATTTTTAATGAAAGATGGCATTTCTTTTTTATTCTAGTAAAAATTTTTATTACTAGCTCATCATAGTATCATACGTGCGTGCGCAAGAATAAACAAACTAACCATTATGGTAAATCACTCATCCAACATGGAATTATGTTGTGAGCCGCACCTCTTTTTCTTTTTTTTTTTTCTATTTATATAATTGTAGCCTAATCATATATAATTGGAAAGATATTTAAGAAAGGTAAGTTCAATCTAGCTAATAATAAGAAAATATGAATAAAATCAATAAAAAAAAATCAAATTTTATTAATGTTGAATATGGGTTGTTTTAATATATGATAGATTTGAATAATAACTTTTTAATATATATTTTAAAAGGTCCATTAAATAGTTATTAAAGATTTTTTAAAAATCTAATGAGTATTTATTTAAAAAATTTATTAAAACTCTTAGAATCCATTTGATTCACAAAGAATCCATTTATTGAATCCATTTTATGGAATTCAAATATTCTTAATAAATCTTTTATTCAATAAAGATGTTTTAATTTTTTTCATTATCATTCATAATATTTTAATTATTAAAAAATCCCAACAGGTCGTTGGTATTTTTTTCTTATTTTTATTGACCAAGAAATTAGTCGTTTAGAGGCTTAGGTTTAATCAACTAATCAAGAAGCTGGAAGTCTGAAACTTTGAGTTGAGGGGCTCAGGCCCAGCTGCAAAAGCTATGGTTATTCAACCTAGAAGGCCTTGGGCCTCTTAAATGGAACCTGCTTGCACAGGTACCGTACCATAAACCGGGTTGGGCTGGGAAAAACTAGGGTTTTCGTTTCCTTTTTAATTATTACTAACTGTATAAAAGGCCATCCCTCTTCCCCTTTCTTTGCCGATCTAGGGTTTTAGCTAGGATTTTGAATCCAGCTCTGCGACGAAATTCAGGTAAATTTTTCTTCATTCTTCTTTCGTTTTCACATTCCCTTCTATTTTCCATTGTTCATAGCCTGGGCTTTTGCTCCTTTTCTTCTTCTATTAGAGAGATTGAGGATCTAGGTTTTCTTCTTTTCCTGATGAACTGCGATTCATTCACGATTATATACGTCTCTGATGATGATTTGTTTTAAAAACTTTCGTTCTTCTGAGAAGAAATCTGTGCGGAATACTTCTGGAGACCTGAGCTGAAGAGACGTTTTATTTTCGTTATCGGTTCAGTTTTCTTTGTATTTGTACTCTGATTCTGTATTTAGGTTGTGCTCTAATTGTTTGTTGTTTTGTCAAGGTTAAGAATAATTCTAGAATTAAGTTTAAAGTTGCACATCTTGTGTGTTTAATTCTAGGTATTCATTCTGCCTTTTGTATCCTTTAAATGATGCATCAAAATCAGCTTCTGGGTTTTTTTTTTTTTTTTTTCCTTTTCCCTTTTGTCCCTTGGGATGATTACAACTAAAACTTTCGTTCTTCCGAGATGGTCCATGCTGAGAAATTCTGGAGACCTGAGCTGATGGGGCTTTACTTTTATTCTTTGGTGCTAATTACATTTAACAGTGAAAGTTTTTTACTGTATGCAATATTTAGTGTGCCTCCTTTATTTTGATGCAAGAACTGTCTTTTGCTGAGTTTAAATATTTAGTGAAAGCTTTTTACTCACTATGTGAATATTTACTGAGTCTAAAGATGCTGCTTTATATTCAATAATAACTTTTTATCTGAATGTTTCAATAAGGTCTTCTGTTCCTCTCATGATGTTTATGTTTGAAACTTTCGTTCTCCTGAGTTATTATTCTGTGCTGAAAAATTGTGGAGACCTGAGCTGAAGAGATTTGCAGAAGACCTTTTACTAAAAATGAATTTGTCTTGTAATGATGGAAAACTGATGACTTTGTTTGTTATCTTTTTTGCAGAAGTAACCCTGTTTCCTGTAGCAATGGCAGTGACATTCCATGATCTTGGCTCTGATGCTGGACTGAAGAAGCTTGATGAGTACCTCCTACCTAGAAGTTATATTTCTGGGTAAATTCTTATAAATGCAATTTCCTTGTTGTTGGCTTTTGCAGTGAAGGGTCCTTAATTGAAATGGATTAACTTATTATTTGTTTTTTCCTGCTCAGATACCAAGCTTCAAAGGATGACATTATTGTCCATTCATCTCTCCCCAAGCCGCCATCCCCCCAGTATGTGAATGTGTCTCGATGGTACAACCATATTGATGCACTGTTGAGGATTTCGTAAGTTGCTTTGAATTTGTATAGTTTTGCTCTTCTTTGTGGAAGTAAAAGATAAGTCGCTATCCCCTAAATAATATTCTTCCATTTCACCTAACAAACTATTTCCTTATTTCCAGAGGGGTTTCTGCTGAAGGGTGTGGTGTTGTTGTAGAGGGATCTGCTCCTGTCACTGAGGCTGTTGCTACTCCTCCGGTTGAGGACTCAAAGGCAAGTACTTGTTCTCCTTCCTTTGGTAGCTTAAATTGACTAGTTTTCTTATGATGATTGGAATCTATCTAGTGGATTTTACTCAATTCGTTACCCCTGCTTGTTTGTTATGTCATTCCTTGAAACTTGCTTTTTGTATTTAAATTAATTGAATGCCATGGGAATTGTAGGCTGCAGCTGCTGAAGAAGATGATGATGATGATGTAGATTTGTTTGGCGAAGAGACTGAGGAGGAAAAGAAGGCTGCTGAAGAACGTGCAGCTGCCATGAAAGCAAAAGCAAAGAAGAAAGAATGTTAGAACATCATCCTTTCTTATCTATATGATCTTGTGGCTGATGGGGGACAGAAAACATTATTATTCCCACATGGTTATTTTGATGGTTTAGTATTTTCTCCATGCCTTTGTTTTAAAATGTGTTTTTTCTTTTCTGTTTATAATTTTCAGCTGGCAAGTCATCAGTTTTGTTGGATGTCAAGCCATGGGATGATGAGACTGACATGAAGAAACTTGAGGAAGCAGTAAGAGGTGTCCAGATGGAGGGCCTTCTTTGGGGAGCTTGTAAGTTCTGACAAGTAGAACTAGGAAAAAAAAAAAAAGGAATAGAAGTTGAATCCATTTAAACAAGTTGGTAGTATTGGGCCAAAAACGAAAAATAAGTAGGTAGCAAAGTAATTTGACCAGACAAAAAGACTTATTATATGCATCAGGTCAGTTGAACTATCATTATGCGTTATTAAGTCATCTTTCAGACCTAATTGGTACAACATGAATTCACACAGAATGTAATAACTATTAAAAGGGAAATCTTTTGATGCATGTGGTTATGGATTATAATGTCAATTAAACTGGATTCGGAGGCATGCATGCAATTCTCATCTTTATCATCATAAAGCCTCTTGGAAGAGTACTTTTGATTGAATCCTTGTTAAACTATTTTCCTTATTCTGATGAGTGGGGCTTCGACATTACTTTTGTATTTCATGTTCAAATGTTTGGTAGCATGAAATGGATCTAATCTGTTTTCTGTAATCTTCAAACCTATCCACTACTATGCATATATAATTCTGACGTATAACATTATGTTGTTATTGTTGCCAGCCAAACTTGTAGCTGTTGGATATGGTATAAAAAAGTTGCAGATAATGATGACCATTGTGGATGACTTGGTGTCTGTTGACACTCTCATTGAGGAACATCTCACAGTAGAACCTATAAATGAATATGTTCAAAGTTGTGACATTGTGGCCTTCAACAAAATATGTAAGTAAACAAAGCACTTTTTTTTTTATTGTTTAAGAAAGTAAACTAGTCATTGGGATATTGTTGTAAATTCTGCTTATGTTGCTTTTGTCATGGTGGTTGCAGGATGAGAATTTGTGGCTATTTGCGATGCACTCTGGAGAGGACTTTGGGAAAGGTCTTTCTGGGGGCTGTTGCCAAAATCTTTACTATTTTCTATTTTTGTGGAACTTGTTTTAAGTGTCAGTTTGTTCTGGTGGTGGATCAGTTGCAGCTTTTAAATTAATAAATGTTTATTGTGGTGCATAATTTTAACTTATTTTCCATTTAAACTATAGATTATATGGTAATTGAATGTTTTGTTGCTTGCAAGCTCTTTTTCTTATTGGTGTATTACAAATTGGGGATGGAAATATCCAACTTGTCTGTTCAAGTATCTAGCGTGCAAAATTATTCATATGCCTTTTAACTTTCCCTATTTTAGCACATAAGCGTTTGAAATAAATAAATAAATAAGCCTTTTCACGGTTCAATAGCAACACCAAAGGCATGCACTAGCAAGACAGTGACCTAGGTCAAACGCCATCGTTGCAAGAACCCACAAACTTACAATGTTCAAAAAAAGAAAAAAAAAGTAATAATAATAAAGGCATTTATTAATAGATAATTTTTTTAAAGTTAATTTCAACCAATCTGATAATTAAAAGGAGTTTTCGACATTAGTTTATCAATGTGGCAAATATTAATGAAAAATCTCATGGGTGGTAATATGGTGAGGATGTATGATGTGAAAAAAGAATAATAGACTTCTTAAAGTATCAATTTAAAAATATTATCTTCTA
>BPVZ01000056.1:453995-464832 GCA_020521535.1 Rubroshorea leprosula | reverse complement strand
CTGTCAGGTACGTTTGGCACAACAAGAATTGATGGATGGACCATGCTTTCTTGGAAACCTATGGAATCTTCTACTTTTCCACCTCCTTTAATACCAACGCCAAAAAAAGGCCATGGAAAAATGCATTTTTTTACTTTACAGCTCTGCTGCTCCATCCTCGCCTTTGTTAATGGGACTGAGACATTGTCAATTATCATTGCCGAAATTCCAACGCAAATCTGAATCAATTGCATATTTCAATTGCACCGCTTTTTCTCCTCCTTTGTTTGAAAAATAATAGTGTGTTTGGAATAGTTTAGAATCAATTACTTCATCCTTCCTCAAATCCTTAAAAAGCCTCTTAATTTTGGAACGATTTTAATTCCAATGCTCTTGTTTGTTAATTTATTATACGAATGTATATGAATTAATTTGTGTGTGTGTGTTTTTTTTTTGTCATACTTGACAATTGGATATATAATGAAGAATTGTCTTTCTTCCTTCAAATCCTTTTTCACTTATTTTAAAATTCCTAATATAAAAATTAAATGAAATTCCTTTAATTAGGCACATATGAATTATTATGTAGTCAAAAGAGTTCAATGACTTCCTAGTCTAGTGATAATTGGTTATTATGATGAAAATGGCGAAATTATCACAATTTCTTGTGTTAGTTTATCTATTAGTGTTAATTGGTTACTATCATCAAAATTCTGAAATATTATCATAATTTCTTGTCTTAGTTTATCTATATATTAGTTAATTTTCATATGTTATTCTTTCAATTTAGATTTCTAGATATTTTGAGTTAAATTTTTTAAATTAAAAATTTTAAATTGTAAATGTAAATAAGAGAAAGAGAAAGGGGAGTATTCAAATCTTAAAATTCCGACAAATTCATGAAAACCCAACTTGCAAAATTGAAAAGATAGATAAGATCGATGCGCAAGAAAGCTGATAATTTTTTGTCCATAAGGAGACCCCATTGAAATTAATTTTTTTACATAAAGGGGCAACCAAAAGTGAAGATATTTTTCATCACTAATCAAAAGAAACCACATGGGAATAGTAGTCTAGTGTGAGAGCAATCAATGACCAAACAAACAGGCATGATGACTAGTGGTGGGTATGTGCTCTGTTCTCTGCCCTTCCGACCTTTCCATTTCATTTTTTCTTTGCATATTATTATTTAGAAAAAGTGGTAAAGAAAAAAAGTGGGCTGGTCCAAACTCCAAACCCTAAAGCAAGCAACTTCTCTTTCTCTCTAGCCTTCCTACCCAACATCGACGTTGAAATGGAAAACGTGACTCGTGTTTCTTAATTTGACATTGGAGCACATCAAAACCACATCAGGAATTCATCCATTCATATATTTTTTTACTATTAATTAGAATCTAGCTGTTTAATTATTATAGTGATAGTTTTCTTCTTAAATTTAAAATTTTAATTTTAATAAGTATTAAACGAAATTTTGTTAATCCTAAATTCTATATATTTTCCTTCTGTCACCCTTTCACGTTCCTTTCAGCTTTGGCAGGATGTCTGGGGAAGGCCTGTGCCACACACACGCCGTGGAGCTTTTTCCTATATGTTGGACGTGAAAGCATTGTCGTTTTCCTCCACTTTGAATCTTCCTTTTTCTATGTACCGATTTTCCAGATCTCATCTGGTCTCATATTGTCGATTTTTCTCATTTGATTTTTATCTTCCTTCTAAAGCATCTAATTGATTTGTTTTGTCCTATACGCACAGGACTTGTGTCACCCACACGCCTAGTTGAACTACCGCCGAGCATGATTATGACGGGCTTAATTTGATATTCTCGAGTTATATTTGTTGACAATGTACATGTTTATATATTTAATGATATTCGAGAGTTGTTAACGTCAATAATGATGGTTGATATGCGTTGTTTATTTGTTGAACCAGATAGACATATATATACATGACAATATTAATTATGGACGGGTTAGGTTTATGTGATTAATACAAGGAAAGGATTTGAAGTAGTGTAGGTTGTTTCCGTGGGCAAACATGCCTCGAAACTTTAATAATGTATATGAATCCAAAGTGACGTACGATATATATATATTTATGATTAAAAATTAAGAGTTAAAAATTAAAAATTAATATTTTATATTTTAATAAGATTTGATTACTAATTAAAATGTATTTTACCGACAGTTTTTTTAAACTGAATGACATAACTGTACCACAGGAAATGCAACGTACGATACTTTTTAATCTTTGCTAGGAAAGGAAAGTGTGTACTGCAATTATTCCTTCCACTAAATGGTGGACCCAAATGGAAGTGAACAACGGTGCACTAAAATTCCTAAATAACAGTTTAAGCCCTCAAACTTTTTTGAAGTGACTTTAAGTCCCTGGATGAATATCACATAAGTCCATTGCACCAAAAAAGGGTTAATTTCAATATGATCCCTAAAATTATTAAACTTGAAAAATTTAGTTCTCAAACTTTACGAAATATAAAATTGGTTTTCTTTCATCATCAGTCATCACAGGTTCATCACCTTAACTCGGTCCCAACGTCAATAGACACAAACACCATAACTGTTTTTCTCTCTCTATAGTTCAATTCTAGAACCCCTTTTTAAAATCCAGAGGTCCCCTTATGCTCAATGGTATCTTGCTTGATTGGTTTGCCCTATTCTTTTGGTTCTAGAGGGACACGTACTGTGACGGGCCAACTTGTTTTGCATCTCTTTATAATGCCCAGATGCGACTTTTCACTGCACTTTATAATATTGATACTTGTTTTAAATCTTGTAAAGTTTAAAGACTAATATTCTTTTGAGTTCGAACAATTCATGGACAATACTAAAAATTAACTCATTTTTATACAATGCCATTAGAGATTGACTGATGGAGGTTGATTGTTTCCACCACAAAGGACCTCACGTTACTTTTGAGTAATTTTTGTGGCTTACATGACACTTTTTGTTTAAGGGCTTAAATTTCTTTTTTTTTTGAAAAAAGTTCAAGGACTAGTTAATCTATAATTTTCATTTATTTATTTATTTGAATTTTTACTTTCTGAACCCCTTTTGCCCATCATGCATAAGACATTCCCATACTCTTCTCTCTTTAAGTCTTTATACCTCGTCGCGGGTGCCATCATTATCATCTAAAAAAATTATATAGGAACATTTATTTAATACATACTATAAGAAAATATTGCATAAAAAGACCCAAATTCAGTCAAATTTTCGGGAGCAATTCAACTCTCTGTTACACCCATTTCCTTTTCAGCTTTCGCAGCGTGTGTCTGCAAGGCCTGTGCCACACACACGCCGTGGAGCTTTTGCCAACCTTAGGTTTTCTAGCGGACTTAAAAGCAGTTGTCTTTTTCCACCACTTTGAATCATCTTTTTCTATATCTAATTCTGAAATCTCGTCTCCCCAAATTATCGATTCTAGATTAGTCTCTTCTTTTAATACTAGTAATTTTTTTCCTCTTTCTAATCAATATGTTTTGTCCTAAGCGCATAACGGCTTGTGTCGCCCACACGACCTAATTAAATTTCTTTTATCATGATTATGACAGGATTAATTTATATAATACTCAAGTTGATCTCCCTTAGCCGGTTTTGTTGAACCAAACAGATATGGGTGGCAAGAGCATATTAATTAAATACGGGGGAGGTGGATGATTTGAAGACGGACAAAGATGATTACCTATATAAAACATTTGATTTAATGTTTTTTTAAAGAGAAGTGTTAGCTGCATTCGATGGATCATTAATTAATCTAAATTTAATTTTTATCTTTTAAAATAAGATGATTTGGGCCAATCAATATAGCTATAAAAGTGGGAAAGGAATCCACAAGAAATGATACCTTTTCAGTTTTTCTGATGATATGGCATGTGATATGTTAGGTATATTAATCAATCTAATTGAAGATATATGAATATTTTAAGTTGTAGGAGTGAGAAATTAATGATTAATCTCGCATCCATGTACGTGGTTTTGTAGTATTAAAAGTATATAGTGCTAAAAGGGTAGATTATCTTTGCAGAGATTAGACTTGTTTAATTAATTAGTAAATGGCGTGTGCTTCCCACGTAATTCTTCAAAATTTAGGGAATACACTACAAGAGCATAACAATTTGTTATAAATTAGTTCAATGGCCTATTGCTTTGATTGCATCTAAGAGTCAGATTTAATGTAAAGATCTTTGATTTATTCTAAAGCTCAATAGTGGATATTTTTAATAAATTTAAACGTTTTGAACTCTAATCCTCCTGTGTGAAACTAGGACAAGGATGTACTTACCCCCTAAACCAACAGATTTAATGCAATATTTTTCTATGAAAGGCTTATCCCTCACTTATCCATAACAAGTCCATTGACTGTAATTTCTCACATTAAAATTTCTTCAAATTTCATCCATTTTCCTTCTTTGCCCTCTTTCTCTCTCTTTCTCCATCATCATTTCTCTGCCAATTTCCTCCCAAATCTTCTCTTGTGAGTTCTCGACCGTGTAGATCTGCGTAACTTTCCTCTTCATACAACATTGTTTCTTTGATTTTCAACATTCTTTCTTCTTTTCCCTCCTTCCCTCTTTTTCTTCTTTTTTCCCTCTCCTCCCCTCCCCTCTTCTTCCTTCTCTTCTCCCCTCCTTGGTTTGTTGAAGGAGAACCCAGATTTGGGTTTTCTTAGAGAACCCATGGGTTCTCAAGGAGAACCTAGATTTGAGGAGGTTGACGGAAGAGAGAGAAAGAAAAAAAAAAAAAAAAAGGAGAAAAAGGAAAGAGGAGGAAGATAATGAATTTTTATAAATTTTTGTTAGATTTTTTACGAATTTGATGATATTGTGTGTTGTTTGGTTGATAAGAAAATTGGAGATAGAAAGAAGATTTCCTTGGTAAAATATGTTTGGTAGCTTACGGGAGAAACTTTTATTTTTGTTGAAAAATTTATATAAACTAGAGAAGAAGATAAACTAGAGAAGAAGATGAAAGTGGAAAAAGGTAAATATGGAAGAAGATAAACCGGAGAAAAAGATCAACAATGGAAGAAGATAGCACGGTTTTTCACATTTTTTATTGCTTGAGATGGCACAATTTTTCACATTTTTATTACTTATTTAATAATTGTCTTTTAGCAATTCACTCTCAATTAATACGTTTGAAAATGTATTTTCAAAAAAAAAAAAAAAAACGTTTGAAAATGAACATTAAGAGGGTGTTTTATGTTTGGCAACTGATTTAGGTCGTTGGAAAATAATTTTAAATTATAAAATATTAATTTTATAAGTGGTGTGCGGAGGAGGGTGCCCGTCCACGAGGTGCCGTGAAACTAATATTTCATAAGTATAGTGATGAAGATGGTGATTAATATATCTTTTCATTTAATATATTACATAATATATTTATTAAAAAATTATTTTTTTATTTAAAATTAAAAGTAGACAATATTAAAAATATAATTATGGACATAAATTATAAGAATCAATTGAATTAATTGTATTTATATTATATTTTTAATAATTAAATAAAAAATATGTTAGAAAGTATATTAAATCAAGTATGTATAGATAATTTTTCATTTCCTTGGGTTAATCATGGACTAAACTTACATAATTTTACTCATGGGGGAGTCTTATAGTCTGTCTATTTTGATGTGAATGGAGGGGAGGCGCCAAGAGGAGATCATTGAGGGAAAAGTCTCTCCTTCCTTTGTTTGGATATATAATAGTAAGGAGGGTGAGAGAGTTGGAGGATGGTGTGACTCTGCCACTCCCTTATTTAGGATATATCCCTCCAAAATTAGAGGAATTGGAATAGATTGACATTTTTTTTTATTATTTTAATGTGAAAAGTTATAGCAATTTTCATTTCAAATATTTATTCAATTATTAATTATAAAATTAAATTTATTTTTATTTTATTTGTTAAAATTTTTTTGATAAAATATAAAAAATATAAATCTCCATTCTCCTCACCTTCCCTTCCCTACCCTTATAATTTCTATTAAGCCAAGGATTTGAGTTTTTTTTTTTTAAATGATTTACAGGTAACTTTTTTATATAACTTACATATCATTTAATGATTGACATTTTTTATTTTACTAAAGCACATAATATTGTATGTATCTATTTATTAATAACATGTTTGGCAATTATGAATAAAAGTTGGAAAAAAAAAATTGTTACCCTATCTCTACCATTTTTAATTGTTATGATACTTGTGATATTGGATATACTATAGGACTCACTAATCAAGGAGTCTTTGATGGTGTTGGACAAAATTTAAAAAACATTTGTTTTAAAAGGCAAATTCTTCTCTTATAAATTTAAAAATATATTCGAGAAAATTTTAAAAATTAGCTTTTAAATGTACATTTAAATAATTGTTAAAAAAAATTTAGACTAGTAGCTTTATTATTATTATTAAAATTATAAAAAGGACAATATTTGGAATAATGTATAGTTGTTATTGTACGATAACTTTTTAATCCCTTTATTCACTTTACTTATATATTTATAACTGAAACTTAAAATTTCTTACTCTTTTTTAATTTAAAAGAAAAAAAATTACTATTAAACTGTTTAAATAACTGAGTATTAATGTATAGTCAATGGTTATTACCTTGGTCAAACATGACATTAGGCATTGAAACTTTAGTTAATAATGGCATTGAAACTTTAGTTAGTAATGTACATGAATCCAAAGTAAACTTTTTCATCTTGCTACTAGAGGTGTGGACCAATGATTCCATACCCACTAGATTGTGGACCCAAATGGAAATTGGTACACGGTGGAAGAAGTAAAACTCTTCACCATTTCTTTTTTATTATTTTATATTTATTTGAAAATTTACCTTTATAAATAAACCCTAACCCCTTTTTGCCCTGATATGCATAAACCATTCCCATTAATTTATACACTTCTCTTACTATAAATATGCGCATCCTCCACACTCTTGACACACCAATCCCTACAAAGAGAGAAAGAGCTCAATACTTGTTAGAAAATTCCGATACCATCACAATGGTAGAAAATGGTTATGCTGATCTAGAGAAGCAGAGACTGCTTCTCCAAGCCCATGAAGAGAAGCACTTCATGTCCAGTGAGGTTGTCCGAGACATCATCATCGGCGTCTCTGACGGCCTCACCGTTCCTTTTGCTCTTGCTGCTGGTTTATCCGGCGCCGATGTCTCCTCCTCCATCATTCTCGTTGCCGGGATGGCTGAAGTCGCCGCAGGTGCCATCTCAATGGGACTCGGAGGGTAATTAATTTTCTCAAGTCTCTTCATTATTTTCTTTTTCCTTTGGAAAAAGAATTTGTTTTCTTAATCAATTATTTCTTTCTTGTGAGACTAGTTTTTTCTTTTCATGCAGATACCTTGCAGCAAAAAGTGAAGCTGATCATTACAAGAGAGAACTAAAGAGAGAACAAGAAGAGATCATCAGCGTCCCTGATATTGGTAGTTGGACTATTTGATGTTTTCTTTCTTCTGTTCACTTTTCTACAAAATTCCGTCTATCAATCGTTTGATTAAAAGCAAATTATTTACGGTAAAATTCAAATAAATTATCAGATCATCCTTCAAAATCAACGTATGTGTTGGGAAGCAAACAATTCTTGCGACTTTACTCAAGTTTTGCTTCTTTAATTTTAATTTTAATTTTTTTTAATGTTTTTGCTACTTTGGTAGGAGTATTAATTATTTATTTATTTTCTGAAAAAGAAAGTAGGGTTGGCATGTGGCCGGCACGTTTCTGTCCGGACGCTGGTGCGTTTGGCGGTTTGGGGAAAATTAGAAATTTTCGAGATTAGGAAATATTTATCAAATCATAAAAGTGAAAGTTTGATCTAGAAAAACATTTGGCTTCGATATCCTTAAATGGAAAAACATCGAAATAATAATGGAGCAAAAAAGAAAAAGATTTTCTGTTCGTTTTGCTAAAATTATATATTTTATAATTATTGATAAAAAGTAATTTTATTAACATTAAAATTGTGATCCTTTATCAAAAACTATAAAATATATATGGATTATAAAACATTATTCTCTAATATAAATATATGCGGTTTAATAATTTGTTTGATATAGTAGTTAAAATTTAATAGACAAAGAATAGCAGATAACAAATAGCGATAATAAATAATGAGTAATGGTTGACAAATAATGAGTGTCAGATAGTAGAAAGTGAGTAGCAAATAATGAATAACGAATTTAATTAATTTAATTGTTTTGTTATATAATAGTTAACTATTATGATTTAAAATTAAGTGATTGATAAAAAGTGATTTTATTAACATTAAAAGTGTATTTTTTTCTTTTTATATTTTTTATTGTTAAAATTATTAATTTTATAATAATAATAATAATTATTATAAATAAATAACTATAATAGTATAATTATACAGTAATTTTTATTTTTAATAAAAAATTATATTAGTTTAAAATTAAATAAAAAATTTTAATTTTTTCATCTAATTAATAATTTTTGTTTATTAAGCTAACACATTTTTTTATAATAAGTTAATGTAAAAATAAACATATAATAATTACTTAATATTATTAATTAAAGACAAAAAAAAATAAAGTTAAAACTAATTAGATAAATACTAATTAAAATTGTAGTTAAAAATTAAAAAATTAAAAAGCATAAATTTGTTAATAAAATTAAAATTTTTCAATCCACTAGTAGTTTAATATAAAAAACTACTTTACGCAATTTTTTCGATCTACTAACGGGTTGAACCTTTCGTCATCCACTAGTTTCAAACTACTAAGTAAAAAGTACCAAATGCTTAGTTTGTAACGGTTTTAAAATAAATAAATTATTAAACACTTATTTTTAGTGGTTTGGATAAAACCACTTACTGTTATCTCCAAACAGTTATACCAAATGAATCCTAAGTATAAGTTTTTTAAAATTAAAAAAAAAAATTCTTAATTAATATAAGCCATGGTTGCTTTGAAATACAGAGGCGGCTGAATGTGGAGAGATACTAGCACAATACGGAGTGGAGCCTCACGAATACGAACCCGTGGTGAATGCTCTAAGGAGGAACCACCAACATTGGCTTGATTTCATGATGAAGTAAAATTTCTTTATAATTAATTAAAAAAAAATATATAAGCATCTTTCTAGACCAAATTAACTAATTAATCAAAAAATAAACTATATATATATGTTAATGCAGGTTTGAGCTTGGATTGGAGAAACCGGATCCCATGAGGGCACTACGAAGTGCAGTGACGATTGCCTTGTCTTATGTAATGGGTGGAGTTGTGCCACTCTTGCCCTACATGATTATTCCGATTGCGGGCAAGGCGGTGCTGGCGTCTGTTGGAGTCACAATCGTCGCTTTGTTCATTTTTGGTTTGGCCAAGGGTTACTTCACCGGCTGCCAACCCTTTAAGAGCGCCATACAAACCGCCTTGATTGGCGCAATTGCCTCCGCTGCTGCTTATTCTCTAGCTAAGGTTTTCAAAGCTGCATGAATTTTTTTTTTTTTTTTTAACAAGGGTAATGGTTAATAAATTAGTTTTATTAGTTGTTAGCAATTGGAGATTCGATTTTCAGATATAGGGAACATCCCACCTCCTACAATGAGAGGCGCTACCCATCGGCCGATTGGTGGAGTTCAAAGCTGCATGAATTAACTGATTGCTGTGCCTGTCTCTCTCTCTTTTTCTCTCTCTTTGCTTGATTAGGCTTCTGGGTTATGTGCTTAAATGTATTTGGAGCAAATATTTCCATATTGTCCTATCTATATATAGTCGTGTATTTTTATGTTTCTATTGTCTATTTTTAAAATAAAAAGTATTTTACTATACTATACGGTTTAAATAATAAAATATTAATTTTTTAAAATGTATTTACACAAATAAATTAAGACTTAATTACAATCAAATATCACACAAACATATATACAATAAATGCAAAGAAGATCTGTTTTAACATCATTTTACTATTAAAGGAAAGGTAGTGAAAGTATCACGTACAGAACAACTTCTGAGGAATTTACTACAATTTATATGCTCTTTTGGTCAAACATTTCAGTATACTGAATACCTTTCAATCAACTCCTGAAGTTGATAAGCATTGTCTCCGTGATGCCGTGTGGCTCTATATATAGACGGAGATTAACACATGCATAAAAGAAGATTTCTTATTTTTCTTCTTCCTCATCTTGAGGTGTGACAAAGGTGGGTTTTGAGAGTTGAGAGGAGAGTGTGGAAACTGTGCATGCAAACTCCATATAAGACTTGCATTCAACCTAAACCTTAAGGTTTTGATATCATGTAAAAATAGTTTGCATCCAACTTAAAATCAATTGACAATAGGTATAATATCTTTTTTATGTTTAATTCACAAATTTTTTCGTTATATACTCGATATTGAGATTTTCCCACATAACAGATAGGGTGACGGGTGGTGTGTTTTGAACTTTTAATTGGGGATAAATTAGAGATTGGGAAAAGCTGGGTTTGAGAAATAGGGCACTGGGGAAGATGGAGGACAAAGAAGCTGCTGAAGAAGGAGGTGCCTACAGTGAATCGAATTGAGGATTTACAGAATAAGAAAAAAAAAAAAAAACTAAAGGAAATCAAAAAAAAAAAAATTGAAAGACAATTTTTTATAGGTTAAAACTCATTTTTGGTCCCTGAACTATTGTACGAACCCCCGATTTGGTCCCTAAACTAAAAAAATCCCTGATTTGATCCCTACTGTTTACCATTTTTACCTCGATTTGGTTCTTCCGTTAAAAATTGTCCGTTAACTCACAGATATATAAAAAATTTAAGTCACGTCAGTTGTACACGTGGATAGATGATGACATGGTCATACCCAACGCAAAAACAAAAGTG
>BPVZ01000056.1:412777-436312 GCA_020521535.1 Rubroshorea leprosula | reverse complement strand
TTTATATTTTTTATACATATTTATTATTAAAAAATTCTTTAACTTATATTTAAAAATTACGTATTAAAAAAAATAATATTATAAATTAATATGCATTTACTCATTAGACGTGACGTGTCGTGTCCTGCTGGTGGTTGGTTGCTCCTAGTTCGGCGGCCAAGCAATCTCATCTAGCCAGAAAAATCTTTTGTCCTGGTCTAAACTGCTACATTTAAAATCTTTAAAGGCTAATTTTCTTGTCTGACTGGCAATATACCACAAAGTCAAAAATGTCAGCTTCAGCATGACGCCTGTATGCCCCTTTAATGATAAATCAGGTCATGCAGTTTTTCCTCAACCACTTTATTTTTTTCAGATTGGGAATTGGAGTCTTATTAAAATTCTAGGCTAAATGATGCAATTAATTTGATAATTTTGCTTTGACTGGCCTTTGTTGACAATTAAACCAGAATCATCTCAAGTTTGGTAACAAATTTGACCGAATGTGGTCCAGCTAAGCATAGAATTATTATATTTTAATTAATATTAAAAAATAAAAATTAATTTTTTATTTTAATAATTATTTAATTAAAATAATTTATTTAATATTAAAATTAAAATTAATAATAAATTTTATAATTTTAATATTAATTGATATAAAAATATAATAATTATACCTTTAATTTTAAAAACTTATAAAAAAATACTTGTACTTCAAATTGTTGAATTATGTTTTTCTCTTCTTAGTTTTCTATGTAATTGAGTCAAACAAGTTTTTTATTTTTTTAATAAGTATAAATTTGAAGAGGGAGATTTTAATTTAATATTTAAACTTAAAGTATATTTTTTAATAAAAATTTATAATCTATTAATGTTCTAAGGTAGGTGTAAGAAAATCGTTTATTGATATGTATATAACCATATGTTTATATAGACTATTCTTTTTATATATTCTTCTTTTTTGACACTTGGAGAATTAACTACGCTTAACATTGACTAGCGGTGTATTGGTCTGATAAAAAAAAAAAAAAGATTAGCTGCTTAAGACCCTACCTAGCCCTTTTAGAAAAAAAAAAAAAATTATTAACGTAAAGAATTTGTGGGAAAATGATGGTATTAATTCTTTACAGCTAATATTAATATATTGGGGGGAGCTAGTAAAATTCCCACCCTCTTGCCTTTAAGCACCTTGGCTCAGGAGTGAAACATTGAGCTCCATATATAGGCTTGGTTGGTTTAATTTGGGTGTTGGTAAACAGAATTGGCTAGAGTCTGAAATCATAATATGGCAGATTCATTGAGAAATACGGCACGCATATCATTGTGGGGCTAAGCATTGGTGGCCAGGACGTGGTCTTGGTCAAGCAAGATAAGTCTTCCACTTTGGGAGCTACAGAGCTGAAGAATCACCTGGATGAGATTGGAGACCAGTTATTCACGGGCACTTGCAATTTCCCCAAAATCAAAGAATTACAGTTCAAGGTTAATTTCAAACTGAAGTAATCCCTTCCTTTGACTAAACTTTCTCTGTTGTTTCATAAGTCTTTGTTCCCCTCATAATTGGTAATGTGTCATCCGCAGGCTCCACAGGCTTTCAACGATGTATTTGACCCACAACCTCTTGCCATCGGTTTCACATCTGTCACTGCAAAAGATGTAGGTCCGATTGATCATTTCAACATTTCGTAATATTCCACCGTGCTGATCACGTAACTATTATATTCATGAACGGATCTTAGAATTTTAATTTACTTAGTAATTGCAAATCCATATATATTACATGAAATTTCGGTAGTAGATGAATGGTACGTCATTAGTTCTTTAAAGAAAACATATGAATATTATAAGGATTTAATTAATTTTATAGGGAATCACTGTTATATGCTCAAAGAGGGGAGGTGACCCATCAGCCGATAGCCATTACGAGTGGCTTCCAACTGTTCAAGAAATGCCAGATGCCATTAATTTCAGCTTCATTCCCATCACTTCTCTCCTTAAAGGGGTTCCTGGAAAAGGTTTTCTATCACACGCTATTAATCTATATCTTCGATGTAAGTTATCATGTTTAAGCTTTAATTGAGAATATTATTCCTTAGTCTGTTTTGCACTTAAAAACATCAAATTAATATAGCCCATAAGGAAAGAAAAACAAATGAATTTTCCTATATTTATCCCGTTATCATTTATATATTAAGAGTGTTTTTGTTTTTTCAAATTTCAGATTTATATACTACATTTTTAATTAAGTACACCTTAAAAATCTTTAATTCATACATATGCTAGCTTAAGGGACTTTAATTATTGATTTGGTAGATGTTTTGAATTTCAATGATATATTTGCAGACAAGCCTCCTCTAGCTGATCTGCAATACTTCCTGGAATTCCAATCACACAAGATTTGGGCTCCAATTCACAATGACCTCCCATTGGGTCCTTCCACCAATATGTCTGCTGCTTCCCCGTCTCTCCAGTTCAATTTTATGGGTCCTAAGCTTTATGTTAACACTAATCAGGTACATATATCGATCTAACCAAAAATATAATTATTTCATGTGTCTATTTATTAGGGATGGATTTAGAATGAGAGGATAATTGTTTTGACATGTTGGCAATGACCTATCAGGTTATAGTCGGGAAGAGACCCGTCACTGGGGTGCGCTTGTATCTTGAAGGCATGAAATCCAATAGGTATTAATTGTCTCTAGCTAATTGCTCTAATCATATGATGATATATGCACATACTAGCTAGCTACTTTTTTCCAAAATAAATTAGTAGCTAGCCACAAGATGAGTACGTAAAATGTGAATCATAATTAATATTGAGTTTTGCTCATGACATTATTGATCCTGCAGGTTGGCTATTCACCTCCAACATCTATCTAATCTCCCAACAATGTTCGAAAATAAGATAGATGACACGCCGTTCTGGCGAGGATCAGAAGACTTAGCGGATAATCGATACATGGAAGCTATTCATCGAAAGAAATTTTCTCATATATGTACAGCTCCAGTTAAGTACAATCCAAGTTGGTGTGCTGATAATCAAAATGTAGCCTTCATTGTTACAGGTGCTCAGCTTCACGTAAAGAAACACCAATCTAGGAAGGTTCTACATCTTCGATTGCTCTTCTCCAAACTCTCGGATACTATTCTATTACAATCAAATTGGGCGCAAGGCTCCTCTGAGTTTTCTCAAAGGTCGTCTGGCCTATTTTCTGCCATAAGTAGCTCCATAACGGGGAATCCTGTGAAAGAGAAGAAACAAGTAGTCGTGTTAGATTCTGGTGTGTACCCTTCAGGGCCTCCAATTCAGGTGCAGACACAAAAGCTTCTCAAGTTTGTGGATACGTCGCAGTTATGTAGAGGACCACAAGATACTCCTGGCTATTGGTTGGTCACCGGTGCTAGACTGGAGTTGGAGAAAGGGAAGATATGTCTTCGTGTGAAGTTCGCATTACTAAACGTGTGCTCGTAAAAAATTATTAATTCATTGGCTTGTTTAAGTTATTTTGTTGCTGATTAGTCCATAAATATATGAGATCAAATTTTGAGCAAAGTAGCCTCATATTGTGATATATGATTATAAAGTTATAAATTGTAAATGAGAAGTATATATGTTATGAGTCCTATATTTGTGCACTTTAAATGGTAAAATAGAATAATTAATGAATAAAAAAACAATTTCTAATAATAAGAAATTCATTTTTATTTAATAAATAAATTTACATAATTTAATATAATTAAGATTATATAATGCGTTTTAAAAATATATATATGGTATTTTGTTAAGATTATAAAAATGCATATATATTGAGCAAGGTTCAATTGCTTTCTTCTTCTTCTTCTTCTTTTTTTTTCTGTCCTTTCGCCAAGTAGTTGGTGTTGGGTTAGGCACTCTCCTTAGTGCAAGTTGGTGCGTTCTAGGTTCTGGCTAGCAACAACTAGAATTGGCGTCATGTGCGTAGAGTTTGGGTGATGATATGATGCCACATTATTTTTTATTATGGTCACGACCACTGAACACGACCGCTGTTATGCCCATATAATTATGATATCGCATTTACTTATTGATATTTTTTATTAAAAATTTATTATTCAACAATAAGAAAACAAATCTTAAATATTTTTTAAGACTAAACCCTAGATAATTTTTTTGATCATCCCTAAACTCTAGATATTGCTGTTGTAAAAATAAATTTGAAGTATAGAAAGTAAGAATATTTTTTTAATATGTTTTTTTCAAGAATATTCTCTTTGCATAATTTTTTATCTAAGTAATTTATAATATTATGGAATTATATTTATTAATTGATTTAAAATCTTATAAATGTAAATTGCATCCATTCATAGCAAACTGTAGAGAAAATTGTCGATTTTTTATGATCACTTATTTCCTTTAAATTGTTTCAAAGTTCTAAAAGATCATCTACAATTAAATTTTTAGGTTTTAATCTTTTATGGAGATGATAATAAAGGAATATGATAACTTTAGCATGATCCTAAGCAGATTGCTTTATTTCCCTTGACAATTATTTTACTTCAAATGAAATTCAACATTAAAGATTCACGGTAAGTAATTTGAATTTAATATATGAAGGGCGGCAAATTTAAATTAAGTGAGGTTTGACATTTTTTTCTTTTTCAATATGGGGAATTAAAGGGAAGAGAGATAATTTGACTATTATTGTAGCAGATAGAATTCTAGCATTTGCCAAAAATTTCCTGCACCTAAACAAAGGTGGCTAAAGCCGCAGGTGCAAAATGAAGTTTGAGTTTATAACTTTAAAAATTCAATAAATGTTAAAATATTATGAAAACAAAAACTTAAATTAGAAATACAAAAATTTAGTTGAAAATCTTATCTTAACTTGGATTGAAAAGACAATTGTGTTAATAATGTTCTATAAAATAAAGGTTAAATATCATTTTTTTGGTTCTTAAACTTTTAATTTTGAATATTTTTAGTTTATGAACTTTTTTTTTTGTATTTTTTTTTCTTAAAGTATGAAAAATGTATTTTTTGTGTTCTTCTATCAATTTAATATGTTAAATTTATTTATATATGTATATTTTTAGTCCTTCAAAACTAAAACTTTGAAGTTTAAACTCATCTACATGTCATATAATTCGAATTTATGATATTTTTATTAAAAAAAGATTACCATTAAACAAATTAATTGACTTGTTACTATTATAAATTAAATTTAAGTAAATGTTCTATCTTTCACCCTTTTAACTTTCTCACCTCCCACTTTTATCATTTTTTGCAATAGCAATGGTGATTAAGAGGCAATCATGTCTCACTTTATGGTTAAGTGTGTGAATAATTCTTTGTCACTTATGCTTAGTAAATGATTAATCATTGTAACTCTTACCACCCACTTAGCCTATACATAGAACTTATATTTTTGCAAAATATGTTGTGAAGAAAGAAATAGAAATACTACATCTTTTACATTGTTCCTCTTCATGTCTCTCTAATTTCTCATTTCTAATTTCTTCGGCTTCTTGTACCTGTTTATTTCTTATTTTAGGTTAAGTGGGCCATTTTGAAACCTTAACCTTTTAATTTTAAGCATTTTTAGTCCCTAATCTAGTTTTTCTAATTTTTTTCATCATTTTTTTTAACAGCCTTTTGTCATCCTACCATGAAAAATATATATGCTTTTTTTGTTCCTAAATTAGTTTAATCTATTTAGAATATTTATATATGTATATTTTTAGTTTTTAAACTCATAATATATATAACCATGAATTTATATAGATAAACTTAATAGACTAAAAAAACTTAAAAAGTATTTTTTTTTATAATTTACGTATAATAAAATGTAAAAAATAATTTAAAAACTAAGCATTTTCAAGATTTAAAATTTAAAACTAAAAATCACATTTAACTTTTCTTTAATTTAAAAGTTCTAAAAATAAGAAGAAAAGAGATGTTTACATAATATATTATCATAATTTTAACTTTAATATGGTTAAAATATTAATTTGGTTCCTCAATTTTTAAATTTATATTAAAATTGTCCCTCAACTTCAAAAATATCAAAATTTTCTCTAAATTTTAATTTTTAATACAAAAAAAGTCATTCTATTAACAAAAATGTCACATAATTCATTATTTTACCACAAAATCAGTTTTTTTTTTTAAATACTAATGATACATAAAATCAAATATTTATATTTTATTATCGTGATATATTTTTATTTACATATTAAATTGATATATAATTAAAATTAAAAAACTAAATTGGTATTTATAATCAAAATTCAAGAACTAAATTGATATTTATCTTCAAAATTAAAGGACTAAATTAGTATTATCTTTTAAGTTTAAGAACTATTTTGGTACCAAAAATTAAAATTCAATAACAATTTTAATATTTTTTAAAAGAGTTTGTTTAATTTATGTCATTAACACACATGTTAAAGATGTATTGAATACACATTTTTATCATAAATTTATATTAAAAAATAAAAATTAATTTTTAATTTATTAAATGTATAATTAAATTTACCTGATATTAAAATTAATATAAATTTTATATCTTTTTATATATATTTATAATAAAAAATAAAATTAATCTATATCTTAAAATAGAGGTTAAAAAATCTCTTTTTAAAATTGAAAGATAATTTTGGTATAAAATTAAAAATTAAGGCAGAATTGATATTTTAACTTTTTAATATCATTAAATAAACCGTTCTCCTACCCTACCAGCCAATAAGGGCCATGGCAATTTGAAAGTTCTATTGGATCATCTAACTGGTGAAAATTTAAAACAGGAGAAAAGTGGGCAGGACCAGAGAAGCCTGTATACCTAGATGCTAGCTAGAATCTAGGTTGCCAGGTTTAGCAGGCCTTTCATTACCAAAAAAACTATGGGAAGATTTAATTACATAAAATAATATTTTATTCATAGAGAACATGGGAACAATCACTAGAAACCAATATTTATTTTAAGCAATAATGCAAGGCAAGCGTAATGGCACCAAGTGATTAAAGGGGAGAATGTTTATTATCTACCGCTTATATTGCAAGGGTACCTTCCTTTATGAATTAGATGCCTCTTTAAGCGTTGTTTATTTTTCTATTTACCTAGTTTGTATTTGAGTGTGAGAAAAAACAAATTAAGATGTTGTAATATTTTTAATATCAAAATTTTTTAATTTTTTTTAGTATATATCAATTAATCAACACATTTACTATCAATGGATCAATAAAATTATAAGATATTTGAGAAATTAATGCCGCCACCTTACCATTTAGTCTCTTTGGCATTTTTTTAAGGACCTTGATTGGTGCACACTCGGGTGTGCACCCCCACATAAAAAAGAAAATTAGATCGGGTGGTGATAGGCTTTTTTTTTTTTTTTTCAATGGGGAGTGTGCACACCCGGGTGTGCACACATCATTTTCCTTTTTTTAATTGCACTATATACTTTTAAATAATTATAAAGTTAACACTAAGTTTTATAAGTCATTTGATAAGTGCATTTGATGCCTTAACAATAATCGAAATTCAAATTATGATGTTGTAATATTATAATTTACTATCTCCTATCTTAAATTGTATTTGTTTTTTTTTTTTTTTTCTAAAGAAGTAAGGATAAAGGTATTGATCAAAAACTTTGATTTCATTGATGAAAATACCCAATCTTTAACTTTTTCACTTCAAACAGCTAGGGATTTTTTTTTTCTTAATTTAATGGCAAATCGGCAAATCAACTTTTTGATCTAGTGAAATTGGCCAAAGTTGCACGGAAACCATTAAGTTTTAGCCCCTTTTTTATGGGAATTACAGCTTATAAGCATAATTATAATTAATATCGTTAACATAAAATCACATATATTGTGATCTGAGGGCTAGTGGACCCATCACCAACTTAGTGTTCTCTCATCAAGTTGAAAAGTTGAACGGCCCATGAGAAAAACTAAAAAGCTTTAGCTCCATTTCACGAGTTCCTTTGTTGACTTTTTAGGGGCATAAATTCTCTACATTTTCCTTTATCCTTTTTGCCTTTCTCTATAAAATGTTTTATCCATACATAAATATATTTAATCGGAATTTACTTTCCTTTTTAAATGGGATAATCCTCTAAAACACTTGTCAACTTGAAAACTTTAAAATTATTGAATTTAAAACTTGAAGGCTTAAGCCCTTTAACTATAAAGTTTATCAAGAAATAACCTTTCCACCTAATTGCCATCTGATGATAAAATTTTAAAGGGAAAAAATTGTTCAAAAGTCCTCTAAATAGGAATATAAAAAGACACTTTGGGAAAAAAAATAAAAATTGTTGTCAATTAGATCTAAATCCAAAAAATTATAATATTTAGAAAACTTTAATAATTGTCCAAAAATAAAAAAAGTTAATGGTTAGGATTAAAAAATTAAGTCTAAATTTAGGTTAAAACCCTTATATTTAGTAAAATAAAGGGCAAAAAATCTTAACTTATAATTTAAAGGGAAAAAAGTCGTAAAAATAGTAAATTTGAGAGTTTCCAAGAGGATTAAGCCTTCTTTAAATTCCCCATTATAAGGTTCATCATTTTATAACTAGAAGGATGCTATTGAAAAGTTTTAAATAGTTAGGGTTAAAATTAGCACATAGAAAAGTTTAGGCACACAACCAGCCTCTTAAAAAGCTAAAAGGTATAAAATATGATATCAGCATTTATAAGCTGAACTTTTAAAAAATTAGAAGAATAACACCTCAGAACTACATCTTTAAATAAATTACATTTGGAAATAAAAATAAAAATTGTCTCATTCTTATTTTATAAAAGTTTATTTGTTTTTTCATCAATAAAAGATTATTAAAACAACATAGTAATTTTAGTATTTTTTCTTCTAAAATTTTAAAAGTAGGCTGAAAAATACATTTTTCATAAAATAATATCTACATTTTCAAATATTATATTGATCTCCATAGAATTCATAGAATTAATTATAGTGCCTCCTAATCTTCACTACCCTTGAGGGTTTCATTGGTCCATAGGTGCAGGACCATTGCCCTAAAGTTATCATACAATATCTCACTGGCCAAGCTATATAAGACAGAACTAAAGCCAATAAATTATCAAATAAGTTGGGATCTGCAGATTCTGAAGTAAATACTTTTTTCATAAAATAATATCTACATTTTCCAATATTATATTGATCCCCATAGAATTCATAGAATTGATTATAGCGCCTCCTAATCTTCACTACGCTTGAGGGTTTCATTGGTCCATAGGTGCAGGACCATTGCCCTAAAGTTATCATACAATATCACACTGGCCAAGCTATATAAGACAGAACTAAAACCAATAAATTATCAAATAAGTTGGGATCTGCAGATTCCTTCCATATTTGCATACATGTTTTAAATTAAGGTTTGCATTTAATTTAAAATTAATTAACAATAAATAGAATAACTCTCATTGTGTTTTCGATGTAAAATTTTCTCATTCAACACATACTAAGAAATCTAGTGTGAAAGTAGGAAACCTAGTTTAGTCATGATTCATTGCATGAGTCAAACTCCCTGCTTATGCTCTATTGTATGTAATCTTAAGGATTTTAATACGTTAACAATATGTCTAAAACTCAAAACAAACAAACCATGAGCGGTGTTTATTAACATATCATGGCTAGCTTTCCGAGTGATAGAAAGGTCGATTGCATGACATTCGTTTCATGAATGATCATTGTGTAATTTAGTCTCCTGATCCAGTGATATTTGGATCGAGCAAAGAGCATGAATGTATCATCTTAATATTTCTTGTCTTGATCTAAAGAAAACAGATTTTTTCGAATGAAGTTGTGATCTTCATCTCAACTCTCATGATACACACCATGTAGAGTTTTTATTCAAAAGCGAGTTTTCAATTACCTACGTTTTCAATAACTTGCATCCAAGTAATTTTAGAGGAATTTAAACTTGTATTCTCAGAATAATTCAAATCAATTCGTAACAACTTGGCTCCAAATCAATCAATTCTTAACCACTTGACCCAACTCCAACAAGTTGAAACCAAGTTCCTTTGCATAAACAAGGTAGTCTTGTAAATTTAACCACCTTGTTTTGCTAATTTAGTACGTTGCTAGTTGCTATACATGCATAGAATTGCCTGTTTGCTACTATATATTATGCAATATTTCCTTCTTGTTCCTTTAATTTTTCATTTCTTATGATGCTATCCATATATGTCATCTATTTTACAGAAAGTAGCTGCTGAAGGTGTGAAAAAAAAAAATTAAAGATGAAATTTTGACAAAGATTTGACGTAGAAAAGCTCTGTTCTACACCAAATACCATTTGCCTTGCAGATTTGGGATGTACCGCGGGACCAAATACTTTCACTGCCATGCAAGATGTTATCAAAGTTATGAAAAACAAGTATCAGTTGCAACGTCCTGAATCCAAAATGCCAGAATTCCAAGTGTTTTTCAACGATCAAGCCTCCAACGATTTCAACATTCTTCAAATGTGTCCCTAAGGAAAGAGAATACTTGGCAGCCGTAGTGGCAGGATCTTTCCATGACCGATTATTCCCCGAGTCCTCGATCCATTTTGCGCATAGCTCGTATGCATTGCCTTGGCTCTCTCAAGTACCAGAAGAATTGTTGGATAAACAATCTGCAGCATGGAACAAAGGAAGGGTTCACTACACAAACGCACCGGATGAAGTAGTCAATGCTTATGCATCTCAGTTTGGTAAGGACATGAAGAAATTTTTGGATGCTAGAGCAAAGGAGATTGTGGTAGGTGGCCGGAATGATGACCATTATTATGCCTGGTATACCTGATGGAATGAGGTATTCTGAGCTCTCAACTAGTGTGATGCATGAAACCATGGCATCTATTTTCATGGACATGGCAAGTGCGGTAAGCATTCCGATGTATTGATGACATGATGTAATTGTATATATGATCATAGTTATTCAGGTTTTAGACCTATATATAACCAAATTTGTATGACTAATTAATATAGGGATTGATTAGTGAAGATCAAGTGGATTCCTTCAACCTGCCAATGGATGCTGCTTCCCCGGTAGAGATGGCAGCTTTGGTAGAGAAAAATGGGCATTTCAGCATTGAAAGATCGGAGCTGACCAACACTGCTCCACAGTTGGATGGTCCAATTGACATACCTGCTTGGGTAATGCACGTTAGGGCTGCCATGGAGGAAATGTTCACTACACATTTTGAAGATGAGATTATCGTGGAAATGTTTAATCGATTAGCTAACAAACTTTTGGAGTTATCAGACGAGGTAGAATCTAGATTTTGGAAACGAACTCAGCTTTTACTTGTTTTAATGCGAAAATGAGTTGGGATTTGAAGGTGACTACTTGAATTGTTAAAATTGAGTTGAGTTACTGCCTAATTGAGAAGAAATCAGGTAAATTGTAACTTCATATTTTTCTTTTCGACTATTCAAAAAATTGCTTAGTCTCTCGAGTTGCTACTACTTTGAGTTTGATGATAACAAAACTTCCAAAATTAAGTATTTATCGAATTTGAGTGTAAGGGTACAATTGAAAAACTCCAAAAAGAAATATGAAAGAATGCAAAGAAAAAAAAAGAAGGAAAAAAAAAAAAAAAGGCTGAAGAGTTGAAAATATGTCTCTATATTCGAATATTGAAGAACAAAAATGTCATGAGAATCCACTCCAACATTGTACCTTCAATTTTGAAAGAAAATGAACCCAAAAGTCTGGAAACTGAAGATTTGAATCTCCATTCTTATATTCAGGAGTCTTGAGCTTCATATATTCGACTTTAGGTCAGAAAAGATTCAAATCTTGAAATCAATAGAATTCAGGATTTCTGAGGTGCAGGGCGCAAAACTGATTAATCTTCATTTGAAGATTCACTATCCATACAAAACCATACAAAATGAATAACTGAATCTTCATCAGGGCAGAACTGATGATGGATAACTAATGGCTTACTTCTATTAATTTAAAACCATACAAAATGAATGAATGAACATACAATTGCAGGCCTAACCTTTTTGGACTTAATGGAAACAGTATATCCATGAAACTTCCAGGATCTGTACTTTATGTAGGCTTTGACTCGGATTGGAGTTTCTTTTTCAACTCATCTAGACAAGTTTGAAGATCGCTGTATTCCTGTGCGTCTGAAAAACTTCCGGCCTAAAATTCCACAATACCATATCCTTTTGTTATGTCATTCCTTATAAAATAGTTAACAATGCAGTCACACTAATTAGTGGTGACAGAAAGAGAAGATGTATGCATTATACAAAACATATAATGTTGGAAGAATGTCCATATATTATTGAATATCTGAATGTAAATATCTTGCCTGTTTCACCACATTCTTTAGGTGCATCTCAGCTGCAAAGAGTTCCCGTCGACTATCAGTAGAGGAAGAAATTTCCATGTATACTTTACAGAGTTCCAAGGAGGCACGTGCAAACTTTTTGAAGCGTTCTCTATCTTTCCACAAATCAGATCCCTGAGAGAGAGTACACATACACAACAACAGACATGTAAAGCAATTTAAAACCATGGAATAGAGGATGAAGTTATGGCTTCAGTTTAGATCATTTCATCAATAAAAAAAAATTGAGTCAGAAAACTATAGATGCAGCAAATAAATTGAACACATAGGAAGCTGGGAAAATATTCACAGTCAAAGCAGGAGAGTTTTTGTGAAACATGGTTATAAAATGGAATATGTAAAAGATTAAATCCATTAAAACATGGTTTGGTAGGCATTTGGAATTGCTTTTCTACGTTGCCTTTTCACACAGCACTTCATAAAAGTGTTAATTGGTTATGATTAAATTAATTTTAATTGATATTTTGTAAAATTTAGTGGTCATATTAATGTATAAGACTCTTTTCAAAACAATTATCAGACAACAAAATAATTTTTTTCATAGTAGAATACTGAAAAAGCAACAGCCACAGCACTTTACAGCAATCCCAAACACAGAACAGACTAAATGTACAATTTATTGTTTTCTTTTCTATTTTTGACATTTGATGGGTTAGAATTTAAGATTAAGAGGAGTGCTAGCAACACTCTCTCTAACACTCTTTCAGACACTTACTACGATTAGACCATGTGGCAAATAACATTTAGGTGATTGGTAACAATGAATGGTTCAATAGCTAACACTGAATGAAAAGGTCAAGTGATAAGATTATGCATTGAATTGGTACCCTTAACTTATATCTCTGCCAAAGCAAAAAAGGTACTCATAATTTCATATTGCCGGTCTGGCTTATTCACAAGTAAGGTGAAATGTGACAGCAAAGAAGTTTTGAGCCAAAGAACCTTCACCATGCAATAAACCAAAAATTCAAGGGCAGTGTTTAGAAAGGACATTCACAAGTAGCACTGGATCAGTATTAGTTAGACTCTTTTATCAAATCTGATCATTTTCTGAGAACAGGAAGAGAAAGGGTATTAGCTCAAAATAAAATTTGATGGGAAAAGGAATAGGCATGAGTTTCTTTCAAACCTAGGTTAAGACAAATAAAATTTACATGGCACTCTTGCTTCAGCCATTTTCTTCAAATGGTGGATAATGGCAGAACATATGAACTCTTGACTGTTGATAGAAATACCTGATATGATCTAACTTGCTTCAAGAGCGCTTCACAGCACATTGCTAGATCACCTTTAATTTTATGCCATCTTGCATACAAGCCCCATAAATCTGCCCTGCTTTCACTTCGAACAATCTGCATCAAACGAGGACTTGATCGTAACTTTACTGAATACATAATATTTTTATTAAGGAAAAGATTACTGAATACATAAAAGGAAGATCATTAGTCTAAGTTGCTTTAAGCATTAGAAAATTCATAGGTAATCATGAATAAAAATCATATCATCAACCATGAAACTATCTGCAAACCTGCTGTAGAATTTTTCCAAGCCACTCCATCAGCTGCTCGTTCTCCCATGATCTCCCAACAGTTAGTTCAGCACATACTGGTTGAAGATTAGAAGCAGCAATTGAATCAGTAGGGCAACTTGCATTCAAACAATTACGATCACTTGTTGCTGCGCATTGTACTGTTGAAGCCTTTCCCTCCAAATATAACAAGATTTTCTCTAGTAATTCAGCATCAATTTTTTTATTATTAGTCATATTCAACACCATCTGTACAGCTTCCAGAGCCTAGAAAAAAAAAGTAGAAATAAAGAGAAAATGAAAATAAAAGTACAATAATACATTAATTAAAAGAAATTTATTGTAGAACAGAATAACACCACAAGCACCTATAATCATCAAAACATTGGCTATGCCATGTAACATAAAGCCTGACATACAGTGCTAGAAGATCAGAAATCACAAATTTTTAAATAAGAAACTCTCCATTTAAAATTTTTCAAATGTTGTCTTACTTATCAAGGTTCAGTCAGAATTAGAAGCTTTCCCCTTTTTAATATGCTTTTTATATTTTTCCCCAAAGTATATGTATTGTGCCTTTATTATTAGTGCTAACAAGTACATGGGAATTGTTGATGTAATTGACCCAGTGACATAACCAGTTTGGGACAAAAACTGAGTTTAGCTGCATTCAGTCAAACAACTTAGTTTCTCATATAAAAGACCCAAAGTAAAAGAACCTTTTGCCACAAGGCCATTTTTCAGAAGGGCCAAACCCTCCAATCCAGCCCCCACAGGGACAGATCCACCCCTCAAAAAAATGCAAGGACAAATTGCCCCTCCAAATCATCAGCCACTAAAAAATGGGTCATTTGTCTCAATCAATAATTTGGAGGGGCAATTTATCCTTGTTTTTTTTCTTCTGAGGGGTGAATCGGTCCCTACCCCCCTATTTAGAGGGCAGATTTGAGGGTTCAGACTTTCAGAAGAGTTTCCCTTTCCAAAAAAGTTGTGTGGCTAATATATCATAATCTCAGCAATGCTTATAAGATGTTTCCTCTCCATACAAACAACGTAAATCCATCTTAGGAGTTGCTTCTCACAAAAAGATTTGGCCAATTAGCAGGACTAACCAGTTTCAAAACAATACTAGCATAGGCAAGATTACCTGTCCAATGTTACCAACATCAAAAGCAACATGACTATAGTTCTCCCATAATTGCCAGCTATCTCGTCTGTCAACAAACAATTGTACAGCTTAGTAGAGGATGTGTGTGTGTGCAACATAGGTGCAGCGTGAATGTTCTTAACAAAAAGTTGTAGAAAAGTTCATTAACTGAGGGATAAAGGAAAATACTTGAATTTGAGGGCTTCCTTGAATGCAATGAAAGACTCTTTGTTCTTCTTGTTGATCATATGCCTATAAGTCCATTGAAGGGCATTTTTATTAATTAATTAAAGCATACCAAAGCCATAAATTCCATATGACAAAGAATATCCATTACAACAAATCCAGTTATATAATTGGGCTTTCCAACAAGCAATAAAATTAACCCAGTCCTTTAAAGGATTTCTAAATGATTAGGCTTTACAACAAATGAAAAAAAAAAAAAAACCATTTTTAATCAAATCCCACCCTTATTCAACCTGTTAAAGACATAAATGATTGGGGGTAATTTGAAATACAAGATTTGAAGATTTTCTTATAAGGTGCTGGCTTTAGCAGCTTCACCTTGTTCCCTAGGCCATGAAACACAAGCACCTCATTGAAAAGCACCTCCCCTTGGAGAGGCTAAGGTGATTTTGTTGTTTGACATTTGACCTTAGTGAATAAGCAAGCAACTTGAATAAACTAGCTGAAATACTACAGTTTGCACAAGAGAACAGCATATTTCAAAGTATAAGAAGGCCCAACTTGAGGCATTTCAGAAGGAAAAGTTGCCCTACCACCAATATTGCAAGAGCTTAAAAGGGTCTTGAGGAGAGGAAATAAAAATATAATATATCAAAATAAACAAAATGTAAATTGATAGAAGAGAAATGAGCATACAAACAAGCAATGTTATTCCAAGCCTCCCCATTTTCAGGGTCAAGTTGCACTGCATGAGTAAATGCATCTAGAGCCTTTTCAACATCTCTAGCCTGTATCATCATATTAAACATTAGTTATAAAAACACTACTAGAGAAACAAAGCCATACAAAAAAGATGATAAATTTTTAAAAAGGGAAAAACTATGACTTCTTTATGAACTCAGACAGCACCTACATTTGATGCAAAATTCAAATCATAGGATCACATTGCAGATCTTACAACTTACCTTCAGTGCAGCAGCACCAAGAGCAAACCATCCATCTGGATACAAGGAGTTCAAGGCCATTGCAGACTCCCTAACACAAGATTAACCCATTGCGCGGTCAAATTAACTTAAAGCTACAGAAAATATCAGGTACAGAACCAACTGAAACAGAAACAATGCAAGAAAACAAATATACCACAAAATTTTAGAAGTCTGATAGTCCCCTCTATTGTATGCACTACGAGCAAGTGACCGCTGATACAACAGAACAAAAGTTAATGGCAGAAGATTAAGACATACTAAAAATCCATTTCATTTTAAGCAATGCAAATCACCTTTGCTCGAGCTGACTTATTGTTTGAAACTTGCAAGGCTTTCTCATAACAGGAATCACTGTTTGTAACATCTCCTAATGAGCACCTAAAATGAAATTATAATCACCATTATAATTATCATTTTGCTTGTAGTACCAGAGTCATCTATATTGAAAAGGAGCTTAGCAAGGCCGCAAAGAAAACAGCAGCCAGCAGATCTAACATAAATGGAATGAAGGGCTGCAGACTGGCTGCCAAATGACAGCAAGCATGTAGCAAAAGTGTCTGTGCTCTTTGAGTGGTTTTTAATGTACTTTATTGTTGCCTTTGATGTAGAGAAGTAGCTTAGACAAAACAAGAAAGCATGGACGTAGAATACTTTTTGCATTGTTTTTAGGTTATTTTCTGCTACATAAGCAGAGTTTGTTAAGGAGAAATTTGAGTTCGAATGTTATACTCCTCTCCATTTTCAGTTTATGTTCTTGCCTCTTTTCTCTCAATTTTCTCTCCTTTCTTTTTAACCATGAAAAAAAATCAACAATTAATTGAAGCTTACATGCAAAGAAGTAATGTTGGGTAGTTTCGCTTATTTAGCATGAATTATTATTGGTAACAGCTAGGTAATCTCTTTTCAGAATATTCTATCTTGGCCTTTCAAACATGATAAATTTGAACAGATCACTCTTGCCTATGCAAGATTGCTTACATTGAAAATTTAACACAATAATTGGTAATACTTTCTCTTCCAACCATGCCTTGCAACACCCATCACACATTCCAAACTTTCATCCTGGGCCTAGTGAGAGTGAGTGCTAGAAAAAGAGTATGATAAGTGATGCAGATAAGGAGCAAAATAATCTATATATTAGGATTATATTATTATTACAAGTATATTGGAATTAATTTGTAACATTTATCTAGTAGTTTATATTTATTAGGGTTGGCTATTATCTTTCAATGAAGACTCCAATTAGGAGTCTAATTAGGGTTTTAGGTTTTCTATTTAAGTGTAGGTTGTATTAGACAGACTGCAATTATCATTCATTAGAAATAAATGGAAAATTCAAAAAGAGGCCAGGATGGTGTTACTGAATTAAATTCTCCTTGAACCAACAATACCTACATGCAAGTAACATGGGTCAAGGCATTTGCCTTCCCATATGGAAAAACAATATGCAATTTTGTGCCAAGATATGATTCACGTCAAGAAAAATAACAGAAGCAACTAAACAAAGAAATAATAGTTACAAGGCAAGGTGAATAAGAAAAGGCTAATAAACATACCATAATCTTGGGTCATTGGGCATTTCAGACAATCGATTCTTTATAAGTTCAACAGCAGCTGCTTTCTTCCCCAACAAGCTGTTTAATCACATAATCCACCTTGTGAATGATGCACAACATTCATTACTAGATGGAAAACAAAATTTCACAAACATATAGAAGATAAGTAATCATACCAGTTACAATATATTAGATTATCCCATAACTCTAATTCCTCAAAGATTTTAATAGCCTCCCCTACCAAACCACAGCTAATTAAAAGTTCACCATATTCCCTGAATTAAGGAAGAATAAGTACGAAAAAAACAGAGTTAGCATTAAATAGTTAAAGAAATAATAGATTAAGGGTTGTGAAATAAAAAGACAGATTTATAAATCCTTGTTGATCAGAGACAAAGAAACAGTTTTACTTTCGGAGTGCAGGGATTGTTGGGATATAAACGACATAACAAAAAGGAAGCCTCTCTGCAACACTGGGAAGATGCTTATGGACGCCTTCAACCTAAAATAAAGTAAAATGTATTTGTTACCAAAGTAATTATCTCATAAGCAAGTGAAATAAAGAACTAAAACAATGCACATGAAATAAACTTGAAGAATGAAATGGAAAAATCTCTACATTCTAAGCCCTCAGATGTCATACTAATTTTCATTTCAGCCTATGTCAATTCATTGATTCAATTAGGCCCTCCAACTTCTTGACTTTTTCATTTAAGCACAAACCAAACAGAAGAAATTTTTACATTACATTCTCCATGTAAAAATTTATTAAGGGAAAAAAAAAAAAAAAAGAAGACAAATTACAAAAGATAAAAGGAGGACTAACTTATTCTGCTTCCCTGCTGTAGTGGGGCACTGCTAGTACTCCCTACAACAAAGTGAGCAACATGGGAACTGAACTGAGGGGCTACTTTCAGTAAGGGAGTAAGGGAGCACCACCAATTGGCGCTACTTAGAGTAAGGGTTCCCAGATTCAGGCTCCTTTAGCATGGCAGGGAGCACCATTTACTGCCCCCTTGGGGCTTTGCTAGCCACTGGCAAGGCAGCACCAAAAAAATACATCACATAAATGGATGGGTGGTCCCCTTCCCAGCAAACCATTTTTGTTTTATATTTATACTTAATTCAATTAATTATATAAATGTATTTAATAAAATGGAAATTTAATGACATGTGCAACACATGTCATGTCCCACCAAATCTGTTTTGAAATTTGCAAGTTAGAAGGTTTAATTGAAACAAACAATTAATGAAGAGGAGCTAAAACAAAGAGAAGTGTAAAGTTCAAGGGCTTAAACTATTTTTTCCACACTGAAAGGAAGTCAAACAAGAATGTTCTTTGAAATGCCTTAGCTCACAAAATCAAAGGATATGCAGAAACGACTATGGACCATTGTCTTAAGAAACAGATCATTCATCAATCATTAGCCCTAGAGACAGGCATCCGAGGAGTGAGTGGTTCAACCATTGCATAGACCATAATCAAATTTCTGCTTACTATAATTCATAAAATGAAAGAACATAAAACAAGGAAAGCATTGACTAATAAATTTGTACTTTACCAATTTATCCATCATCTCTAAAGCACGGCCCTTTGTTCGACTACGAGTTGACTCCCACCGAATTCGTAAAATGTCACAAAAACAGCGCAGCTGAAGAAAGTAAAGACATGCAACAATTATAATTAGCTCAAAATTCATGATTATTAGCAAACAAACTAAGGAATGACAGTTTATATCAAACAGATTCCTCCACCAGTATCTAAACCATCCTTCTATTATAAAAAACTCTATCATCTCACAATATATCCACTAATTTCTAAATGTTATGCAAGGATAAAACCTTTATTGCTATCTTATCTACAAAAATCTCTAGGTTAAGGTGCAAATGTATCATGATTGTTCATTTGGGAAAAATAACTTTAAAAGCTTAATTCCACAAGACAAGTAGAAGTAGCAGGAGTTTTTTTCATTTTTTCCTTTGATGTGAAGTGGTGGGAGCATCCAATAGTATTTATCTGCTTACTGTGTAATATGATGATTGCTGAGAGTCAATTGCCTCAATGTATGGAGCCATATCCCACCCTGAAATGCAATTTAAGCAGCAAATTAGTAAATAACAAACAAAGACCCTAAACTACATCTAATAATAAGATCATAGAATAAGAAACAAAACCATGGAACTCTGTAGAAGACAGAAGCTGGTTTTTATATCATTTTTTGGGTTACAGTGATACACAAACAAAGGGACAAAGGACTAAAGTGACCATTTGAGTCCATGTTGGCATAAAAAAATTTAGGTACGCCAGTAACATGGTAATGAACTCCACACATAATATTCACTACTATTAATAACAGACTTATCTATTTTAAATTGGCCAAATAGGCTCAAACATCTCAATATGTTTCATAATGATAAATTTCAGTTTCCAATAAAACAAAAAAATAAAAAAATAAAAAAAACTATTGACTGAGCAAAAAAGTAATCAAGCAACTTACTTTGCATTTCATCATGTCGAGCACTCTTCTCGATCAAAAGGCATTGAGCTAAGGCCACTGCCTGCTGAACTGCTGTTAAGGGGGCATTAGCACCATCATTCTGAACATTGTTTCCTGCATTATTTTCACTTTCTAGTAGTTTTGGTGTGAGAAATATGTCAGACTCTTGGCTAATATTGGATCCATGAGACTGAACACGTGCACCAGCTGATATATAGGTATGACCACCATCTGATATGCTCAGGTTTGCAACCAATACCATTTGTGCCTTTGGTTCTACCTGTACTTAAAATCCATGATACTAAGAATAAAAAAAATCCCAACAAAAGCACAATTGCTATTGTTTAAACATTCACCTGATGCATTGTACGGAAGCCAAGAACACCAGTAACAGAGAGCTGAAGCCCAGCTGCCACTTCAGCTGATTCAAAATGTGACCTGATGCCAACAGAATAAATTCAGTAAGGAGATAGAGTGTTAAGTACAGAACAGAACAAACCTATTCAAACAATGAATTAAGGACAGTGTTTCTAAAAATCAGAGTCCTCAGAGAAGTGCTTCCACTACTAATATAAAGTGAAGTTAAGATTCTTAATCATGCTCACACATTAAACAGAAAAATGCATATTCTAACTAAACTCAACACCTTCCAAATAGCCAAACATAGTTCTTGGTCAAGTAAATAAAATTATAGTTGTAAGAACATCAAGCCATTCCCTCCAGCAAATGGTGAAATATATTTGTCTGATTGTACCCATTTACAATCTATTACTGCTATATTTGTACCCATTTACAATCAATTACTGCTATATTCCTATCTTTTCTTTTCTTTTCTTTTCTTTCTTTTTTTTTTTTTTCCCAATTAAAAAGAAGGTTATGCTGTAAAATTGTATGAACAAAACATCTACAAGTTGATGCAGCCATGGGAAAACAATTTTAGTTACTCTTCTTTGTCTACTTTCATATTAGCCTCTCAGGTTAATGTTTTGGTATGAGCGAAGGCAAAATTGACCATAACACAGTGGAACTGCTGAAATTATCCCCAACACTTCAAACCCACAAAAAATTGTAATAGATTTCATTAGCCATCAGAGTTCAGAATAATATCAGGAAAAATATCTTCACATGGAAAAAGAAAAAATGAAATAGTTATACAAAAGGTAGTTATGTTTAAGTATAAGCAGTATCAGTGTTATTGACTTTCACAATTCCATAATATGATAAACAATGTACAGGATCCAACTGGCACTAACTATAATCCATCATATATAATGTAAAAATCAATTTTGATGCAAGATAACCGATAAATGGAGTGAAAAGAAAAAATGCCACCAAGAGAACTCACTTGCAAGAATCAACTCGGCCATAGATGTATTCCAGCACTCCTGCTTCCAAATGGACCACTGAGACAATAGCTAATGCTTCTCCATCCTGTAGCTTGCAACCCCAATAGTGTGTAGTTTCTTCAGGAGTGCCAAAATGATCTAAAGTTTCACCAATAAGCACTTGCAATATGTCAAAAAGAGTAGAAGACCGCTCATCCAGAATTCTTTGATGAATAAACAGGACCCGGAAAATCCACCATGAAATGCTTCTAAGCCCAAATGTAGATGAGAGACTTGTTTCAAATAACAAATCTCTTAACTTCAGCAGCAGCATTTTAGCAAAAACTATATACTACAAATGGAAAAAACTATGTCAAATAAACCCTCAATGAAAATAGCACACACAAGGTTAGAGACTAAAAGCAGGAATAGAAGATAGGAATAAAAATTCTATCTTTTTAATGGATAAGCGGATTGCAATAAAAATAAGAGTAAAGTTGAAACAACAAAAAGAAACGTGCATACTTACATAATACTTAGTAAACTGGAGTTAGATTTACCAAGAAAATCCGGTGTATGCATGGCTCAAAACAGAATAAAAAAGAAAAAAAAAAAAAGAGAGAGAAAAAGAAAAAAAAAATTGAAGATCACCTGGAGAAAAGAGAACTTGCCCAGTAAGTCGGAGCCAGCAGACATGAGCTGATTCCGCGCCCAATTCTCCCACCCTACACATTCACTGCCGCCCCACCATGCTTTCATTGGCAGAGGACGCCTCGGCAACTCCTCCAAAGGCCTAATTGTTCGATTCAAAAGACAGAAACTTTAATAAAACAAACCCTCACTCACCATTTACATAAATTTGGAATACAAAAGAATCAGACTCGTACCCAGTTATGTTCCACTGAAGGAACCAGAAAAACGCAGCCACAGCAATGCATAACACGAGAAGAACTCTGCAAGCTCTGTCGGCATCATCCACAGAACCTTCGACAATAAAAGATTCAACCCGGAGAAGCAAATCGGAGTAGACTTGCTCGGCAACCTCAGGGGAGTCAGCGACGTCGAACTCGGGTAACTGAAGGACAAGCCTGCAACTGTCGGAGGAGAGAGCTTCAAGATAGTTTCCTGACTCGATAGAAGTGAGGATGTCGTCGATGGAAGAGTAGAGAGAAGGGAGAGAACCATTGGAATCCGAGGATAGGGAGTGCGGAGGGGGAATAAGGGTGCAGCGCAGAAGACGAAGCTCATAGAGACGCAGCAGTTCTATATTATCTCCAGGCATGATTAACTAGAACGAAGGAGGCGAAAGCTGTAATCAGCAATGGAACTCGGCGAAGTAGGGGAAGAAATCGGAGCTGGCGCCGCCCCCGAGCAGAAAGAAGAAATAAACGATCAGCCTCTGGAAGCTGCGGTACTTGTTTGTGTTTTCAATTAAAAAGGTTTAAAAAGCGACCATTTAGTCCCTATGATTTTGATATACTAGCAGAGAAGTCCTTTACTCTGTCACCTGTTAGTGTGTGTTTGGTTGGAGGTAATGGAAGCTGTGAATAATTCCTCTGTTTTAAGGGCAATTTGGTATAGTGGATAGAAATCGCTACCCATTGAGTAAATTTGTTTATTTTAAAATTAGTATAAATTTGGTATTTGATGACATTTTTTATTTAATGATTTGGGATTATTGAATGGTAATTAGGTTTAAATTGCCAATGAAATTAAAAAGTTACTTTAGATAATTTTCATATCAAACAGTTAACAAATTGAAATTTTTTAATTTTATTTATAACTTTTTTTTTAATTTTTTAATTTTTATTATCTTCTTTAATTACCCCTTATTTAATTTGTTTTAAATTTATTTTTTTAATAATATTAAATGATTATTATATTTATATTTTTACATTAATTTATAATTAAAAGTTCTCATTAAAATAATTAAAATTTTGTTTTTGAATTATTTAAAAATAATATTT
>BPVZ01000056.1:398759-412677 GCA_020521535.1 Rubroshorea leprosula | reverse complement strand
AACATTTGCTGTTATTATGTATGATTTTTTATTTTTAAATATAACAGGTTTGTGGAAACAATTGACTTAAATGTGCCAGATCCTGTTGCCCACAAGCACATACCTTATGTTGTCATTCTTGTCAAGATGGCTCATGAGTGGGCAAAGGGCCATGGTGGCGTCCTCCCTTCAACCAGGGAAGAGAAAAGACAGTTTAAGGTTTAATATGTTTGGTTCATATTTTTGCTTACATTTCCTTTTTAATGCTGTATGTTATGGTCTGATTTAGTTTAAATTATTTTATATTTTAGGAACTTCTCAAAAGTAGGATGATTGCAATGGATGAGGACAACTACAAGGAAGCTATTGATGCCTCCTTCAAAGTCTTTGCTCCTCGAGGGATTAGTAAGTATTCTCTCATTAAACTAAGATGAAGTTTTTGGAGAACTAAGTTCAACGGGCATTGCTATTTGTTTGTTTATTTGTTTGAAATATAATGTAATAGGTATGAATCTGGGGACTTCATCCATATCCAGGTTTGTTAATTTTCCATGGTACTCAGATAAACCACTTATCATCAACACACTTTCGCTGGGTTGCAGTTGGTGTAACCTTCATTGATTAGATATTTGGAACAACCATTTTGGTGCCCCTGACCTTGTCTGAATGTAATTGAACTACTTTTACAATATTGAGTATTACAAAACCTATATATGTCAAAATGGAATGGAGTATATGCTTTTATGGTTTATTAGACTTCTTAACTTTCCAAATGTAGTTTCAATTTGAAATTCTTATGCTATTGACAGCCAAAAGAAAATTGTTACACAATCGACTTTTTTTTCCTTCTTCTTGGTACCTTTATTTTTTTCCTTTTTGAGTTTGAAATAGGTAATTTTGGTCTCAGATGTGAAAGCAAAAATCTCTATTTTCTTTGTGGTTGACTTTTCTCTCTTGTGTCCCTACCCATATCCTTTTCTTTTTCTTTTCTCCCAGATGCAGATTTGCAAAAGATAATTAACGATAGCTGTACTGAAGTTGGTTCTAATTCATCAGACTTTTGGGTGATGATGGCAGCTCTAAAGGTGATTTCCAATTTTAATAGTAGAATCCAAGATTAGTTTGCTTACCTTCGTGTTTTTGGACTGGCACACTTACATTTAGATTGTGTTCAATGATGCTTAATGGGACAACAACCCCTCAAATTATATTTGTAAGTTTGATGTGAATTTTAGAGTCAGTGGTTATTAACTATGTTATTCGGTGTAGTTTAGGTTATTTATTGATGACGCAGGACAGGAGAATAAAACAAGAGTAAAGGGGGCTGGGAAATTAGAGGAAATTAAGGAAGGAAGATAGGAGGAAAGTGTCAGAAGCTAGAGGTATTAGTGACAATGACAGGAAAATTTAGGAGTCCACTTCTCTCCCATCTTTTACCATTTTCGTCTCCTAAACTCTATTTTGCTTTCTTTTCCCTATTGCTTTCTTTTTCTCCTTTTTCTTTAGTCACATGTCAATAATGTATTGGTTCATTTTAAAGTTTATGGAAGCAGATGTTTCATGTGTAAGCCCTTGGCCCTCCAAGAAGCATCCAATCAGGGCTGCCAAATAAGGACAGGTCTAGGGCTGTAGGGACAACAGACCCTTGAAATAGGAGGAGGGTTGAATTGTATTTAGCATATATATATATATGTGTGTGTACATATGTGTATGTATCAATTTATGTATGTTATATCATATTCCTATCATATTACCTCGTTGATTTGTTAATTTCAAGTCCATGTAATAATGCACCATATGCAGGAGTTCATTGTAAATGAAGGCTGTGGGGAGGCACCTCTAGAGGGGTCTATACCAGACATGACATCTTCAACTGAGTTAGTTTCTTGATAACAGAATTTCCTGCCTTCCCTTTTCTATACAGTGGTGAAAAGTAAATGATTTATTGAAATTTGTCCTGTAATCTCTTCCAGGCATTATATAAATTTGCAGAAAATTTATCAGGCCAAGTCTGAGGCTGATTTCCTTGTAATGGAGCAACGAGTTGAGAATATTTTAAAGAAAATTGGCAGAGATCCAAATAGCATCTCCAAGGCAACCATAAAAAGCTTTTGTAAAAATGCAAGAAAACTTAAAGTATGTGCATTTAATTGCAGCTTTTCTTATTGTGGCCTTTAATCAACTAATTGTTTTTTTCTTTTTTTTCTTTTTTTTCTTTTTTTAAATTGATCTGATAAAGGACTTCTGATGGTAAATATCATCATAATCCCTCATAAGGTTCAACTCTGGAAGTAAATATGAATATGACATAGCCTCAAAGTATCATTTGTCAAAAGTGCCTGAATATCGATCTTTGGTTATTTCAGCCTCCTGTTCATCATTGTTTCAGTATTCATTTGAATTTGAATCAACCTGTTTAATTTGTCTTTCTTTTCCTCTTAATTTGCATCCCATTTTTATGCGCACCTAGATTCTATGTTAAACAGTATTGGGTCCTATGCAAGGTATCACAGTGGATTTACTGGTAAAATCTGTAGTATCAATGTTGAGCATGCCTCTTCTCAAACATGATATGGATTCCTCCCAACTAGACATTTAATACATACTTTGTAGGTTTGCAGATATCGCCTCATTGAGGATGAGTTCAATAACCCATCTCTTCCAGAGCTGCAGAAGTATTTAACAGATGAAGATTACAGGTCCACCTTAACTCCAATCTCTACATGTTTACAGATGGCAAAAAGGGCACATAATGTTTCATTATTTAATCCCTTGATAAAAGGGATTGTTCTTTAGTCCAAAACTTGAAGATTCTTGCAGATTTTATGTTTAAGCTAAAAAATTGCCTCATGTTCAAAGTAATACTTCTATATTTTTGCTTGTGTGTTTGCTATCTGAATTTGATTAAAACAGTATGCTCTCTAGAGGAAACATTTTGCCGTCTGCCAAACCATTGTTTTTATTGATGTAACCTTATACATATTGATTGCTATATTGCTTTTTGGTTTTGAGCTTTAGCTTAATAGCTCCTTGAAATGTAACTTCAACAACTACTGAAAGTTTTTAAGTTCAATCCAGCAAAATGAAAATACCTGTTTCCTCTTTTACCCCTCAAAATCCATAGGAGGAAGATATTATTTGTCTTGCTCACAGTTTTTGGTGCCTGTTTTTTGTTTGGTAGCTTTGCTATGGGATTCTATATTCTTTTAAGAGCCGTTGATCGGTATGCTGCCAACTTCAATAGTTTTCCTGGGCAGTTTGATGGGTAATTATTTCTTTTCTTTAAAATGCTCTTCTTTTGGGGTTCTCAATTGTCTGACCTTTCAGTGCTAATTCATTTGGTGGTTTCACAGTGGAATGGATGAGGATATATCTCGTTTGAAAACTACAGCAGTTAGCCTACTTAATGATTTGGGTTGCAATGGCTTAACATTGACAGAGGACCTTATCAATGAGATGTGTCGGTTTGGTGCTGCAGAGCTCCACTCTGTGGCCGCCTTTGTTGGAGGAATAGCATCACAGGAAGTGATCAAGGTTTTTCCCTTTTAATCTTATTCTGAGCTATTGATTCAACTTAATCTTACAGCAAGACATCAAATTATTCATAAATATTCACAATAATATTCATCCTTTACTGCAGCTGATAACAAAACAGTTTGTCCCAATGTGTGGGACTTACATATTCAATGGTATTGACCACAAATCTCAATTGTTGACATTGCAAGTACAAGCTGCAAATCCATAAGTAGCTGGTAAGTAGTCATCGTGTCTTGATGCATTATCCCATTACTTGCACTAGTATATACCACCTCATATGGTATGCACCATGCATCAAACAATGAAGTCGCAGTCACACTGTGGATATCTCTTGAAGCAGTCCTACTCTTTTGGTTCTTTGGCCAAAACATATCATGAAGTAGTCCTAATCTATGCTTTTCAATTTTCATGCGCAGATTCCATGTTCTACCAAAAAAATGGGCAAAATCTTTTTGTGATAGACCTGGACAATACCAATTATGAAATATATTCAAGTGGTAGCATTTTTGCATCTTTGTGAGGCATAGCCATGTACTTAATGATACATAACTTGATTTAAAGACATGAAGGGAGAAACATGAGAAAAAGAATGATACCGGAGATGAGGTTTTACAATGTAATAACCATATTCTCCTTCTAGCAGCTTTTCTTTTCTGGACATGTGTTCATTTCTGCAGCATCTGATCTCCTTTCTTGGCTTTCGTTCATTTCACATGTGTATCGCTTAATACCAAATAGAAAGTGCAATTTTGATAGTGACATGTGAAAACCTTTTCGTATAACTTCTATTCACAACTTTTACATAGTAAATGCTTATAATATTATAGGTTTTTTGGGGTAAAAAAAGTTAATTATTAAATAATATGTAGAGATATATAAAATTATTATCTTTCAATCATTTTTCTTTACCCTTCTTAGGTTAGTTCCTGCCTTTCATTTTTGTGAACAACAGGTATACCACCTCGGTATAATTAGTCAATTACATGGCTGATAAAAAAAAAAATTAGTCAATTACATGATTTAACAGAGAAAATACTTAAATAAGAATGTGAATTTTGCTTTTTATTTAAGAATACAAATTTTTAAAATTTTAAATTAGATGGTAAATCTTTATTTTTTTATTTAAAGATATAAAGTTTGTAATATTAAGATTAAAATTGGTATTTGCCATATTATTAGTCATTTAATAAATTTTTTTTTTGAATTTTGATTGCACAATGAAAGATAATAATATTTTATTTTTTATTTTACCTCATCCGTATATCATGTGATTTGAAGTCAAAACCTCTTATTTTTAATGAAAGGAGATAATTACTGAATTATTTAACTCATTGGTAATCATTTAATAAAACTTTAAATAAAAAGATCACAAAATTTGTATCCTTTTTTAGAAAAAAAAAAAGTTTACAAACTCACTTATAAATCTTAAAAGTTTATATTAAAAAAATCTAAAAAATATATATCCTTTAATAGTAAAAATAACAAAATTCATATGCTTATTTATCCCAAACTTTAATACATCATTAAAAGTAAGCTAGGTATATCATAGGGATTCACGTAAACGAGGAGTCTCACTTTATTATTAATCTGTTTTGTCAAATTTTTCTTTAGCTGATTAATATCAAAATGAAAGGCGTGTGATGTAACCTAAGAGGTTTAAGTTGTGGGTTGAAGGACTTAAAATCCATAAGAAATAACTTCAAGGATGAAAAGCCATAAAAAAGCTAAATTTAGGGGCACAGAATTCAGGCGTGCGTTTTTACCTCGATGCATACCCGCCTTAAATAATTCTAGGGTTTCTACCATACCTCCCTCTCTGGATTCCGGTCACCGGAGCAATGGGCCGTTCAAGGGGGCTTTCTCGTTCTACCACCGACGACGATCTCAACCACAGGTCTCACCAATGCTTTTTTGTTTTCCATAATCTGAGCTTCGAATTGCTCTGTATTTCTAGACATGGAAGATTGAATTTTTTTCGGCTTTGTTTGTCTGTAGATCGAAAAGGAAAAGAGCAGCACCCGGTGTTGAAAATCTGGAGATTGGTGTTGCAGGTACTCTGAAATTAAAGCATAAACCTCATGAAATGCATAATATTTTGTAATTCTAGAGTTGTGTTCGTCATTGGTAATTACATTTCGTTCGATATGATTTAGAGCAAATACTGGGTGAAGCGAAAGGTGGACTTTACCACTGCAATTATTGCAACAAGGACATTTCGGCGGTGGTTCGTATCAAATGTGCTGTGTGTCCAGATTTTGACCTTTGTGTGGAGTGCTTCTCTGTTGGAGCTGAAGTTAATCCTCACAAGTGCAACCATCCATACAGAGTTATGGTTAGTCTTCTTGTTTTCTCTCATCATTTAGCAATTCAGTGTCATGGGGATCATTTTGCTGATATTTGTTTTCCACCATCAATTATCCAACAAGATAGTATCTGATGTCTCCTGTTTCCTGTTCCTTTTTCCTCCTGAGAGAAGTATGCTATGATGATATAATTTGATTAAAAAAAAAAAAAAAAAGCTGTAAACTTTGTTGTTTGAATTTTCAAGCTCTAAAAATCCTTTTGCTTAAAGTAGCTGTTACTAGAAATTGAGACACTCTTCTTTAGAATTAAGACCGTTACTCGTATTAGTGTGCATTCTGTTTCTTTAGTCTAAGACTAATTTGATCATGCTGGTTACTAAGAATTATTATTACTTGCAATTATAAAACTGTGCTAATTTATCAGAACATTTTTTTGTGGCATTTTGCATTTCACTGCCCTGCTGAATGCAACAGAGTATTACTAAATGGAAGTGTTTTTTTTTTTTTTTGGTATTAACCTCCCGGTGTCCGGTAACCACATTGGGTCCCGACTAATCCAGAATCGAGCCGCGTCAGACCCCATCAGGGGAAGCTCTTCTAGCGAAATGGAAGTTTATTTTTTGGCCATCTTTGTGAATAATCAAATAAAAGAAACAGTGAAGTGTCATTGCATTTTAAGTAGAATTTTGAACTTCTGGGAGAATTATGGATGTTTATGTTTGTGTGTATCAATCAGTTTCTTCTTATTGACAGGATAACTTGTCTTTCCCGCTTCTTTGTCCAGACTGGAATGCAGATGAAGAGATATTACTTCTTGAGGTATTCTTATTCTTTCCTCCATGATTTCAACATTTTATCAACCTGTAGATTTTGATATGTATATTTGATAATTGCTACTTTTTTTTGTTCTTTTGAATCTGCATTTTATCCCACTTTGTTTGATGTTTAGAAGGATGAATGTTTTATTTTAGGGCATTGAAATGTATGGATTTGGGAACTGGACTGAAGTTGCTGAACATGTTGGAACCAAGAACAAGTCACAATGTATTGATCACTACAATGCCATATACATGAACTCTCCATGCTTTCCTCTCGCAGTAAGACTGCTCTTAGAACTTGGGTTTAAAGTACAACTAATGAATGCAACACCAATGCACAGGCACAACAAACCCACAGAATGTGATTTTTTTAACCCTGATTTTTTTTTCATCGTAATTTTCGCAGGACATGTCTCATGTTATGGGAAAGAGCAGGGAGGAGCTCCTTGCTATGGCCAAAGGGCATGATGAAGTCAAGAAAGGTTAGCTCATTAATAGTTATTAGTAGGTTCCTCATTTCATAGTCCGAGAATATTTTGTGGTTTGCTGGGCTAAGTCCTTAACTTCTGTAGAATTGCCTATGCTTCCTGAGGTTACGGTGAAAGAAGAGTCTCCTATCTCTGCAAAAATCAAGTAACTATCTGCTTAGCCATTGGTCCCCTTTCTGTTTACTTTTTTTTTTTTTTTTTTTTATTTGCTACCTTTTGCCTGTGTTTAATCAGATATGAAGCACAAAGAAAAGACGACCCTGCTTGTCATTCTTCATCTAGCTTTTCTGAAGGTATGGCATAAACAATCATGAGGCATTTTTGTTGAAACTTTTTATTTATTTTCCCTTCTACAAATAGATTTTTTCAATTATGTGTATTAATTTAGTGTTCTCTTTGCCATTAGAAGTAGGCCCTCAAGTTAGTTCAAGCATTGGTAAGACATTCTCGAGTGCAGTTAAGAGGGCCTCACATATGAACCAGATTAATGATTGTATTAAAGTGGAAGGTATGCTTTTTCATGTTTTTGTGAACTATGATTATTTTGTCCAACTTGCATTTCCATGATTCTGTATTACTAATGTGCAGCTGGTACCTTAGATTGGCAGGCAAATCTTCTTGACATATTTAGCCATGTTGTAGTAGTTCATGACATATTGTAGTTCGTGACATATTTGGCTGTGTTGTAGTAGTTCGTGACATATTTGGCCGTGTTGTAGTAATTCTTTTTTTATGTATTTAAAGATTGCTTTTTCATTCTCTAAAAACCAAAATTGTCAGAATGTCAATCAGACAGGAGGATTGGAGAGAAAAAACCTAGAGTTTCCATGGATGAGGGACCTTCCATTACTGAGTTGAGTGGCTACAATTTCAAGAGGCAGGAATTTGATATTGAATATGATAATGATGCCGAACAGTTATTAGCAGACATGGAATTCAAGGATGCAGACACAGATGCAGAACATCAACTGAAATTGCATGTGCTACGTATCTACTCAAAAAGGTGTTCATCTGTTTACATGAATATGGATCTAACAATAGCATGACATGGCTGTGGCAGATGGTCAGTTTTATTTTTTATTTTTTAAATCAATAGACTAAAAAGGGAAAGTTAGAAATTATCTAGTATGTTCAGATGATACTCCCTTTTATAGTTGACATTGTAAAGCAGGGAATGATGCCTTAGATCAATAGATGGTTCATAATTGATGTGATGTCAGAGAACAAGCAAACTAGAGATTTTGGAGCCTACAATTAGGTTTAATTGAGATGAAAATTTTAAAATGTTTGTTTATCAACCTTAAAATATTAGTTTATAATTAGGATTTGTGAATGGGTATGATAGAGGATTAGATTAACTGATGTATTGACAATAAATTTAAGATTTTAGGGTGAATGTTGATATAAAATTAGCATGTTTTGAAGTAGCTGCATCTTTCTAACTTCAAAGCCAAATGAATCTATCTTTAAGAGTAAATTTGGTGAACCTGAAATTTCAACTTAGCACCAATTATTTCTCTTAATACATTGTTTTGATGGTTCATGATTTTATTTTGGCTTAGGCCTAACACTTAAAACAGATTTGCTTTTATTACTAAGGTCTTCTGTTCCTTTTCTAGTAGTTTTTCTTTTCTTCTTTTTTACTTTTTAGTGGTAGTTCTTTTAGTTTTTACTTTGTTTTAAATAATTTTTTTCATGACTGTTTACCATATTCTTTATATATATATAAAATATTGTTTACCGTAGGTTAAATAGATAAAATACTCAGTGTGCACACAAGTGTTACAAAATAATATTTTGCCACTTGTAACATAAGTTGTATTTTGCTTTTCTGGTATTGCTCAACTTTGGTGTTAAAAAAGTATCCTGCTGCTTTTTTTTTATGAGATTTTAACAGGCTGGATGAAAGGAAGCGTAGGAAGGACTTTATACTAGAAAGAAATTTACTTTATCCTGACCCTTTTGAGAAGAACCTCTCATCAGAAGAGAGGGAAATATATCAGCGGTTAAAGGTTTTTATGCGATTCCACTCAAAAGAAGAGCATGAGGAGTTACTTAAAAGTGTTATAGAGGAACATCGGATTGCCAAAAGAATACAAGATCTTCAGGTTAATTGCAAGCCTTAGATCATTCCTGCTTTTTAACCAGATTATGTACAAAAGTATCTTTTACAGAGACTTAGTTTGAAAATATACCGGGCAGTCATTGCCATATTCTCTACCACATGCGTGCAGATATATCCTACATATGTATATCTATTCATGTGAAGATAACCATGCAGGAAGCACGTGCTGCTGGTTGCCGAACAGCTGTTGAAGCAAGTAAATTTATTGAACAAAAGAGGAAGAAGGAAGCTGAAGAGAATGCCCTGAGATTGAAGGAAAGCACACAGACTGGTCCTGCTGGGAAAGGACCATTACATGGTGGCCCTCAAGGCTTTGTTCAAGGTTCCACTGGCCTGCAGCCCTTTAGTAGGGATTCTTCAAATGCAGCTGAACAAGTGATCCTAAACTCAATAGATGATTGGGATATCACTGAATTCATAGGCGCTGATCTATTGTCTGAGACTGTAAGGACACAATCTGTCTTATCCCCATTTTAAATGTGTTTGAATGATTGAAGCAGTTTTTGAAATTTTCATTATTTTTAATACGTAGTTGTCCCTAATTTTGCTTTCACACATCCACATTCTGCAAGCACATGCTTCTAACAATATTCAGATTTAGAGCGAGCTGTTCTTTTTTGCAGGAGAAACAGCTTTGTGGGGAGCTAAGAATACTCCCTTCACATTATCTCAGGATGTTGCAGATCTTATCAATGGAGATATTGAAGGGCAATATTAGCAAGAAATCAGATGCTCACAGCCTCTTCAAAGTGGAACCAAGTAAGGTAGATAGAGTCTATGACATGTTGGTTCAGAAGGGGGTTGCTCAAAGGTGATCAAATTCCCCAACCTCCAGTTTTGTACTTCATCAATGTACAAATCATGAAAGGTGAAAATATTATTATAACTGATGCAGTAGAAGGTATTAGTTGTATTTACTTACAGTTTTATATGATTTAATTTCTAAATCTATTAACATTTATCTTCTATCGTCACATCATGGAGCATGGGATTGGGGCCTATATAGAAAGCTGGGTAGAATGGATAGAGATTGCTGCTTGAGATGGCATAATGGTTCTCATGGGTCCGTCCACCGGGAGGCAGATACATATATAGTTCCAATGTTCCTTGATACGAAGGAGAAGCAGCATGGTCTAAGTTTTAACGTGAGCTAGCTAGAGCATAACCATTATGGAGGGCATAAACCTATTTTTAGTTTTTTACTTTAATAAATTTGTAGTTTTTAGCTCTTTATCTTATATTATGACACTTTTAACTTCTCAATTATAAAAATTAAAAAAAAAGTCATTATTTAATGTCATGTTAGTTGACTATTAGATTTATTAATTGATTATTAATTCTGTTAGTTGACCATTAGTTCTACTAATTAATCGTTAACATTTTGTTATAAAAGACATGAAATTTAAATTCAATTTTATTTGGTAATTTTATTAACGAAATGTTAACAGTTAATTAATAGGGTTAATAATCAGTTAATAGAATTATCAATCAATTAACAAAATTAACAATCAATTAACAGAACTAATAAAATGTTATAATTTGACGTTAATTAATGATTATTTTTTTCAATTTGTATAGGTGAAAGGTTCAAAGTATTATGGTATAAGATGAGGGATTAAAATTTATAAACTTATTATGATAAAGGATTAAAAAAAAAAAAAAAGGAAGAGGAAGGTTTTTGCCAATTACGGACGGGCTAACGGTTGAAGATGAAACTTCGTTTCCATAAAATGCGAAAACGTTGCTTAAATAAATAGTATCAGCTGTACATATCCAACCACTGTGGTTAGAGATATGAATAAGGATTATAACTTCGATCTTTTTTTCTTTTTCTTTTTCTTTTTCTTTTTTTTTTGGGTTCTTACGACTGAATCCAGTTTAATCGGTTAAATCAACCGAGTTGGATCGGATTTTAAAACAGTGGGGAAGTGGTAAATGAGAATTCCCAGCGGGAGAGAGAATGCAATTAGAGCAAAGAGCAATGATAAGCTTTTCACTTTTAAACTCAAATTTACTGACTCATATGCTAAAAAGGGTGATTATTTGTTGATGGGACTTTAAAAGTTACAAAGTGATTCACTTTAAGAATAATTAAAATAATATGTTCAAAAAAATATATATAATATAATTATGTGTAATATTATAAATTTATAATTATAATATATTAATTTATAATTAATTATATTTATTTAATAAGTAATATATAATATTAGGTACTTATTTAATTAATATTACATTATTATTATAAATTTATAATTATATATAATATTATAATAATATTATAATTATAGCATTTCTATAAGAATAGTTGTCTTTTTTTTTTTTCTTGAATAGTGGTAAAGGAGAGTTGTGGTTTTTTATTTTTCTTTGGGGTAATGGTTAAGGATAGTTGTTGTTGCTTTTTTTTTTTTTTTCCAGGGAAATGGGATTTTGTTTCTTTGACAGAATAGGTGCACCAAATTGACAGGAGGATCTCTTGCAATTACAGCTTTGGGATTGCTTAAACAGAAGAGCAAGCAAGATACCTAACCAATTTCTGAAATTTCTCTCCCCTTTTCACATTCTTCACTTGCACATCTGTTCTAGATTTATTGCATTAGGCGCTAAAATACTGGAATCATCCACTCTGTCATCCGACTACACTTTCCACCTTTGGTAATTAAAATGACTACGTATAACAATTCATTGCTACCAAGTTACTACATGATTTGGCTAAATTAATATTTACTAACCTAAAAGTATTAATTTCAAGGTGGAAAGGATCAAACTCAAAAATAAATAAACAAATAAACAAAAAAAAAAACGTTTTAAAAAGACTAATAACCTTTTTTTTATTATTATTATGAACTTAAGACTAATATCTGTGAAATGGAACATATTGTATCAATATACATATGACAGTCTCCAACACGAGATTCAATGATTTGTTTTTAGTCAAAACCCCTAACTTCGCTTTTAAATAAAAAAAGTAGACATGTACGTTTTTAAAAATAAAATTATTTTTATAAATTATCGATCAAGATAAATTATTTAGTATTTAATATGTAACATCATCACATATTAATTTTTATTAAAAGTTACTTAAGTGATAAATAAGTTTCTAACGTGTGATGACATCAAGTGTTAAATAATTAATGGTTTATTTTGATTGATAATTTAAAAAAATAATTTATCTTTATATTTTAAAAAAAAAAAAAAAGAATTAGTCCTTACCCTTACATTTAGGGAAGAAATTTAGGAGACATGCTTTTTTTTTTTTTTCTTTTTATGAAAAGCACAAATTTCATTTAATATGAATTGTCAAATAGACACATGAGCAGGGGACACAGGGCAACCAATAACCCCTACCCAAATCCTGTCACTCTCTACCTCAGGTGCCATACGTGCTAAATTATGAGCCATGATTCAATGATTTTAAGATCTATCCATTACTGATTTTGTTTTCAGATGGACATGGAGCGTGATACTGTGATGTGTCCTACGTGCATACCATTTACATGTATCCCTACCCATTGTAAATGGAATCCATTGCTGTTCTACAAATTTCATTTATATTTATACTTTCAATAGTTAAAATTTATTTATTTTTTATTTAATTTTTTTAAAATTTTTAAAAAATAATTAATTGTTTATGACAAATAAAGAAGTAAACTATCAAAATTTTGTATAATTATGCCTGCGAGAGAGTTCCGTAAGAGTTGTGTATGAGTTCTTAGTTCTTGGTTCCTACTTAAAATCAATAAAACAAGGAAGGTTTTTATTATTATCATCATCATTATTATTATTATCCTTTTTTTTGATATACAGAGCAGTATGATAAACCATTTAGAGTTTAGAGTTTTGTGTTTTCCTTCCATAAATCCAAATCGGCCCTCAGATTTCTCTCTTCGGTACCCAAAATCCATTCCTCTCGAATCCAAATCCTTTTCTGCTCCATTTTACAAATCTATATTTCAATCTTGATTCGATTCTAATCTGTTTTTATTTTTATTTTTTATTTCTTTTTTATGGTTGTGGGTAGCAGTTTGCAGCAACGTCACCATGGCTAAGAGCTCATTCAAGCTGGAGCATCCCTTTGGTTTAATTCTCTTCCACTCAATAATTTTTCCTTTCGTTCTAACAATTAATGTTTCCATGAATGTAAATCGTGGGTGGGATTTTCTTGACTCTGTAAAACCCCAATTTTGATTATGTGATTTTGTTCATTTTAGGGCTAAGGTGTGGATGGAAATTTTTGTGCTTATGGACAAAGTTTTGTTTTTTACTTGCCAATTGCAACTGTGATGTATGTTTCTTGTAATTATATGGTGTAAATTAATTCTAATTAATCTTTTCAGTTTTAGGGAAGGAAAAAGTACAAATTGGTTTATTTCATGATTAATTTGGCTGGTTTGCAATTTTTATGTATTAGTTACTTTGTTATCACAACACTATGATTTTGCTTCTTTTATTATTATTATTATTATTTTAACATTGGAGAGTTAACTGCATGGTATAACTTTTTGACATTGACCCCAAATCAAGGTCTTTTAGTTAGTAGGTCCCAACTCAGCAAGGTATGATTTTGGCTATTTCTATATATGGATATATAATTGAAATGAGTAATCTGTTAGATGGATTATGAATTATTTATCTTCTTGCTAATAATTTTCCAATTTCGTAATATAA
>BPVZ01000056.1:363550-380910 GCA_020521535.1 Rubroshorea leprosula | reverse complement strand
TAATTCAAAGTGACTTTCCTCTCTCTCTCTCTATATATACATGTAAATAATGTCAAAATTGTTAAAAAAAAAATCATAATTTGATTTTTTTTTATTTTGTACATATAAATTTGAAATAAAAAATATTATATAAATAATAATTAAAATTTTTTATTAAATAAAAATACTTAATAAAATAAAAAAGATCAAATTAAATGGTACTAAACTATAAGGCGGAGGTGCAAATTTCTCTACTTTCTTGCAGTAGACCTGCAATGCTGCTTGCTAAGCAGGGCGCGCAGACAAACGAAAACCTAAAATCGGGCCCGCAAAAATTGAACTTCACCTCCGTTGCTATCAGATTCACATCCTCTCGACCTCCTCATCGTATCGGACTAGGGTTTGCCATTTACTTTTCCGACATCTTTTGTCAATTCTTAAAATGTGCCACTTTATGCTTGTCTTTGATTACTGAAAATGGGTTTTTGTTTTTCAGCAGTTCCTTCTTCACTGCTTTGGGGGTTCCCACTTCCCACCTGTAAGGTTATTTGGATAGAGTTATCCAGTATTGCATGTCCATTTGCTTGATTATGCTAGTTTAATTTCTGGGTAAATGTACAATTGATGTTGAGAGGTCAGTCTTTTTCTTTTTCATCATTTTGACAACTTTTGAACTTTGAAACTATTTCTACTTAACTTGAATAAGAACATCTTTTATCTTTTGTCTCAAAATCTGGTATGGATTTCCATTGTCTCGGGAGAGCTGTTTCTGAAGCTTACAGGGTATCAGATATGTATTGTCTGCCCCACCCACACCCAACCTGAGTCATGTCTTTTAAGTACAGTACTCCATTGTTCTTTTGGTGCTTTTTACTGTTTATACTTTATGTCGGACACCACAACTTTTGCTGCCCTTAAATTGGTTCTGGTTTTCTGATTACTTACAACTTTTCGTTTCTTTTAGTTGGACTTGTGCTCGTGGATCCTCTTTTATATTGGTGTTTGTTTTCACTTCTTAATATTAGTGCTTCATGCATAGGTTGCTCTCTTATCAATTCTTGGTGAAATTTTCTTAAAATAAAATAAAAACTAATTTGACAGTTACTTTTGATATCATTTTTTGGCCTTCTTATCTAGATAGCATTGCAAGAATCTTAGGCATCTTAGTTGGAGAGAAATACTAGTTTGAACTATTGTTCAACTATGAATGTATAAAAAATTAACTGATGCCAGATCCAAGAATGGTAACCAAAATACAAATCAGTGTCTGTTAGAACTCTCGTTCATGAACTCCCTGAATCTTTTCTTCATACATGTATGATGATTCCATTCCTTCCCTCCTTCCTGTTTCTGTCTTCAATCAAGATGCCTTACCTAATAGAATCCATAATCTTGTAGACTGAGGAATCAGGAAAAGGATTATCAGCTAACCAAAGGATCTCAAAATGAAGATAAAGCTGGTTGCCTCCTTCCTTCCCACGAAGATCCCAATTGAAACCCTAGGAGGTGCGGTACTCCCCAAGCCAATTTGGAGTGCACCAAAAGATTCTGCTTGGATTAGCACATCCTAGATTCTGCAATGCCCTTCCTTCAGTGAGAGTGTACCCTTGCTTAGATCATCCAAGTCATTAATTCATGATCTGTATCATACATTACATACATATGATTCATGTAGGTAGAAAACCATGTCAACACCCCCAAGTTTCTTCCTTTCCATCGGTAAATGTCATCCATCTTGATGACCAGAGATGGAATTTCTTTGTTTTGTGAGGGGCTAATTCCTGGTTTGAATTCTCACCATGAGCTCTCTGTATTTTATCCTATTCTATGTGAAACAAAAATTGATCTCAAATTATTGATTCAATATTTCTATAACGATAATGTGAGGTTGAAATTCAAATTAGAAAATTACATATTTGATGTTTATGTGACAATGAGCATCCTAAGGTTTTTAGGAGGTTTAGGTGGTCACCCTTCAGCTTAGTTCAATTGGGTCTGGCTGATTGCTCCTAAGCTTGTGGCACTTGTCCCCTTGTCATGTGATATTCTTGCTTGACCATATTCATGGTATAACACTATCCATTAGTCAAAACTCATTACCCATATTTACGGATATCAAGTTAAAAGGTTGTCATCCCCATGAATTGTGGATTTCACTTGCAGCCATTACAAAATTTGGTACTAAATAAAGGGTTCTTCTTAAGAAGGTTAAGGATGACTAGTAATTAGTCATTTCATTTTCATTTTTCTATTGAACAGCTCTTTCACGGGTTTTGGCAATAATGTCCAAGTCTTGCAAGGGCCATGCTGTGGAGCTTGTCAATTGTCTCAGTGAATCTGATTGTATCAAGGTCTTTTCTCCTGTTCTATTTGGCCTATTCTGTTTTCTTGGTTATTCTTTTGTATGATTTTCTGGGTTTCTTGCCAGGTTCAGAAGCGATCCTACAGGGAATGTGCTGCAGAGAAAAGCCCCTTAAAATCTAGCAAATGTGCGGGACTCAGGGAGACTTATTTCAATTGCAAGAGAGGGCAGGCACGTTTTCACTCTTGCTTCCTTTTTCTTATTATTTCCTTCATATACTTTTGGGATTCAATCCATGTTATGAACTAAGAAAGAAAGCTTACTAAAGTTAATCCCCAGATAGAAAATTTGAGCTTTTTAAAGTTGAATTAGGGGTATGGTTTGGTTAATTGGTCCATTTTGTGGATTAAATACGTCTTTGGTGTCCTTAATAAGTTAATAGAGACTCAGGAAATGATGACAATTACGAAGATCTAGGAAAGTGCAGACAATTAAGTTTAATGTAACCCTGTTAAAATAGAGTGCAACTCAATAAGGCTATTGAGTTAAGACTTAAGAGATCCATGATTATACTGACTACTATTGATACATGGTGTTTACTAAAGGAAAGCATCCCTTTCTTGTTTGACTGGTTCTAGATTTGGCTCTTAACTAGGGGGTCGAAAACTGTAAATGAGTGATGTAGCTCATGAGTTACTTGTGAGTACCTTGACTCAGCTTGAGAAATAAATGAGCTTGAGCTCAAGCTTGATTTTGAAGTTGATAATATTATTGAGTAGCTTAATTAGAATAAAAATATATGAATTATATTATATTATATTATATTAGAGCTTACAAGTAGCCTGTGAGCTACTGGAGCTTGAATATAAGCATAATATAAGCATAACTTGAGATTGATAAGTAAGAGTCGAGCTCAAGTACCTTAATAAAAGAATTGCCTAAATTTCCTGTAGTTGATCAACCTCAACAAAGTCAAATACAGTTAGCTTTTATATGTTTTCTATTTCACTTATTTGTGGCCACATGTTAGCATTTCAAGGTTTGTCCACGGGGTTGGTTTGGCCATTGTTTACACTAATTGTTTACACTAATTGTTTTCTGTTTTCTAAATAAATTTGTTCAATTTCCTATTTTCAGAAACAAATTTAAAGAAAACTGTTCTAGAAATACCAACTATTTTATATACACCCTCCAGCCTTTTTTTAGTTGTCCTAATCCTAATCCCTCAACTTTAAGTAAATTAACTCTAGAAATTTTATAGAGCAAATGAATGAAAATTTGATTTTTTTTTTTTTATCTAAGTGAAAATAATCAACAAGCACTATGTATAGGAAGAAAAAAAAATTTTCAATTGTCATCTATTTGTTATATAAAATTATTAAGTCAAACTTTATACAGAAGTCAAAATAGGACAACTAAAATGGATTAGAGGGAGTAGTTATTAGTATTGAAATTTGTTTTTGTTACTAAACATACCTTTTATTTAAAGATTATTTATATGGATTCTTGGGCTTTATATGTCACACCCCACTCTGTAATTACTATGGATTGAAAGGTATGGCTGTAATTTATCAAGACATGCATTTAGAAGACATAGTTTATGGTTAACATTACAAGGTTTCAAAACTAATGCAAGGAAGATTATGAAACTGATATAAGAGAGCTAGTAAGCTGTGAAAACTTTATCAGAAGTAAAAAGTTGTGCAAACACATAACTTAGAAACAAAAGACTTATAACAAAGCTTTATGAAGTTTTAGATGGTAAAAGCTCAGAAGAGTGTGCGGGAAAACTCAGTAAGGAAAAACTCAGTAAAACACACTTTAGCATAGAGAAGCATAAGTCTGTTTTCATAAAAATCAGATGATAAATGCATGATGGTTTAATGCTGATAAAACAATCCTGCATGGTACTGTCATGGCTAGAAGTCAATAAGTTCAGTCATAAACATGTAGAAACAGTTGCTGAGTTACTGACACAGTGGGTAGCAAGTCCACACACCAACTCCTTTTATCACAATAAATAGGAAGTAACCTTTAAAATGCTCTGTGTCTTGGTTATGGTCTTGCTACTTCCTAGGTAGTTTGAATATTTTTGTTATTATTGTATTATATCCTGTATATTAGTACTTTTGCTCTTCCATCATTCTGATGACATAAAAGAGTAAAATTGACATTTCCATGCACTAATTCATTGTGTGGTTTGGTTTTCAGGTTGACATGAGAGCAAGGATACGGGGAAACAAGGGCTACTAAATGGAGGGTAATCCTGAGAAAAAAAAAATGAAAAAGAAATTCTGAGAAAATCCCTTTTAAATTTACTTCTGACCAAGGTGATCAAGTAGGCTCAAAGATTTTGTCATCATTAAAAATTGTTTTGGGTAGTTTTTCAGGTTTGTATTTATATTAATCAATTTTTGTGATGCCAAGCAAAATATTATTGGCAAAGAGCTAACTGGAGTGCCTGCGCTTCATTACATTTACAGCTACATTATTCAAGCCACAATCTTTTATGTATAGGTCAGATTCTACAGGATTGCGAAAGGTATAATAATTAAGCATGTTGCATTGCATTTTTGGTCTATGAACTTTGGGACGTGTATAACAATCTGGTGCACAAGATAATTTTTTCCCCATTTTGGTCTAGCGTGTTTGAATTCAGTACCATGTCAGTCATGGTGGTTCCGTCCATTTGGACCAGAGATTCAAAGGTGCACCTTCATAACTTGGTTGAGGTGGAAGATGGGTTGAACTGAAGTAAGGTATAAAAGCTCGAATCAAGCTCTAACTTGAATCCAGCCTACATAATTTTTCTTGAGTGGAGCTTAAACTTACAGAAGCTTAACTGGACCATCTCATTTGCAGCATCTATGTCAAACTGGGGTTGATTGGGAGCATCAGTCACCCATCTCGCAATAAAAATGGTCAAGATCTTGAGAACGACCATAGATTCATAGATGATCCATCACAAAGTGGCATGCGTGTGTAGAGTGTGGGGGTCATTGGTGGACAAAATTCCCAAATTCACCTCTCAAATTCAGGAGTAAGGACATCTCTCAAAAAAAAATATGGGGATAAATTATTTTTTTAGATCAAGATAAATTATCTATTTTTTAATATGTGATGGTAATTTTTCCTTAAAAAGTGCTTATGTGATGGTAATTTTTCCTTAAAAAGTGCTTATGTGATAAACATAATTTTGACGTTACATGTTAAAAATCGAATGATTTGTTTCGATTTATAATTTAAAAAAATAATTTATTTTTATATTTTAAAAAAATTGAATCCATCCTACTCTCTACTTGAAGAGTAAATTTAAGGGTTTTGTTGTCACGGGTGGCTTGTTACGACATTTATGAGTTGAGCATGGGCTTACACTCGTGACATTAACGCCACAATACACGGGCCGGTCCAAGTCCAGTCCTGGTCTCAAACCCTTGTATAAAACGCAACGCTACGAGGCTTTGTTTAGGATTATTGATGGTAATAAAGAGTTATTAATGGCTGCACTGCTGTTTGTCAATGACTTCCTACCCCAATAATAATTTCTTTGTAAACGAAAGTCATACTGTATCGTCAGGGGTGGGGGTTGGGTGGATAAAAGGAGCAATTGCCTCAATTATTGGCAATCGTATTTGATAAATTTTGAAAAAAGTATTATTTTTCCTATAAATTTAAAATTAATTTTTGTTACTATTTAAATAACTCAATAATTATTTTTTTTATTAAAAAAAATATTAACTTTGAATTATATGATATATGGATGAAGTAAAATAAATAATGAAAGATGATTATCTTAAACTATGTAAGTAAGATAAAAAAATAATTTTTAAATAAATTATAAGTAAAATTTTAAAAAAATTATATATTTAAATTTAAAAAAAAGCTGATTTTTTTTTTTTTTTTTTGAAAATAGGTAATGGTAAAAACAGCTGATTTAAAACTCACTTGTTTGTTTTGTCGGTCAGCAATAGGAAGCTATTCACACCATTGTCATTACAGTCCACACTGTTAATTCCAGGATTATCTATCATTCTCTACTCATTCCTTCTTTCTTCCATATAATCCATATACTGCCTGCCTGCCTGCCTGCCTGCTGTTGTTCACAATCAGAGATTGCAATATGATACAGCTATTGTATACAGTGATCCTGACCCAAGTGGGTATTATCCTCACCTTGCTCTTCAAAACTCCTCTTCGGAAGCTCGTAATCATGGCTTTGGATCGGGTCAAGCGAGGGAAGGGTCCGGTCGTCGTCAGCACTGTTTCCGGCACCGTCTCCGTCGTCTTCGTCTCCAGCCTCTACAGCATGGTCAAGATCCAGCGCCGAACCGTTGAGGCTGGTACTGTCAATCCCACTGACCTCGTCCTCATGTCCAAGCACATGCTCGAAGCGTCTCTTATGGGTATCCTTCTTCTCTCTCAAGGGTTGGATGTTTGATCTTATCATTGAATATTCTCATTGATTACTTCTGCCAAGCTTTCTTGTCTACTACTACTAAATTACGAGTCTGTGGTTTCAGCTTGTTGTAAAAGCTTTGAAATTGTAGTTATTTATCCCTTGTCCTCCCTTCCTCTAGGATTGAAATTGCATGGCTTTATCCCTCCAAATTTCCGGAAAATGAAGTGAAGTTTTGGTTATTTCACATCTTGCAACACCAGATTGACACCAATTGTGAAAATCTGACTGCTCACTCAACGTGAGGTTGGGGGAGGGGTTCTTCTAAATACAACTGCTATTTAACCTTTACATCAACGATTGGAAGCCTTCTTAGTGGGGTTAAAAGAGGGGCTAGAATCAGCAGGGCATGCCCCATAGTATTCAAGTTTGGAAGGAAAAATCTTGCCTTTGTGAGCTAGGTGCTCAGCTGAATAAGTGTTTTGTGAGTGAAGGTGATGTATCATTAGTGCCATGAATGCCTGCAAGCGTCTTGTGCACTTAGTGCATTTGTGTTTTTTCGTGTTCTAAATTTTTGAGCTATGACATTGCTCTTGCAACAGTAGTTCATTTTTCATTCAGTTCGTAGTTAGTCTTCTCTGATCTTTTAGGACTTTGGATTGGAGAGGTTGTTTTTACGTTGAGGAGAAAAAAGGAAAGAAAATAATGCCACTTACATTTGTTTTTGTTTCACTATTAAGTGTTATTTAATCTTAAGAGATTTTAGTTGTTAGGGTTCATGGTTTCCCTTGAACATCTGAGTCACATTGCACCATATGATTCCTAGACCCTAGTTTATTTGTGCACTGGATCCCAAATGGAGGGCCCCAAATTTCTTTTGTAAGTTTCAAGACACTAATAATCATTAGCAGCTAGTACTCACTGTGAGTGCTTTATTTCTCATAGCTTCTTTGCAAAAAGTTTGGACGTATAAGAATTCTTATTTAACAAAGAATTGTTTGGATGGATAATCAGTACGTGGCACTATGTTTTTGAGATTTGGTTGGAATTACATCTCTGAAGAAGTTTAAAAATTAGAATCTTGATTGCTTATAGAAATAGTATAAAATACTACACCACGTGCAATGTGCATAACGGTAAAGCATACATATTAGAGAAACATAATTAAAGCCTTTAGAATTTTGAATTTACAAGGTACCTACAGTTTAATTGGCCTGGTTTGCTTGTTTTAGAGAATTGCCTTGGTAGTGCTTGTTTTAGAGAATTGCCTTGGTAGTGCTTGTTTTAGAGAATTGCCTTGGTAGTGCTTGTTTTAGAGAATTGCCTTGGTAGTTCTTGTTAAGTATGCATTATTCACGTGCATTAATAACAACCGGTTTGTGTCCAAATCTCTCCAATTTTGGTTCTATTATTGTTTTTTCACAAATTACAGGAATTGCTGTAAAGCGTCAGATCTGATTGTGTCTATTGGTTTAACTTATACTTGATATGAATTGTCTCTAAAATCATATATCTCAACTTCCTACCTTGTGCTATGTGTCCAAATTTCTGCAACAAAAAGTTGCTTTTGTCTTAATGTGTATCGTACATGCAGGATTTGTGTTATTCCTTGGATTGATGATTGATAGATTGCACCATTATATAAGAGAACTTCGACTGCTTAGGAAGACAATGGAAGTTGCAAAGAAGCAAAACCAAGGCTCTGAGGATGGGAAAAGTGGTCATGCAGAAGAGGCCAAAGCCTTAAGAGAAGAGATCTCTGTGCTGAAGACCAAGGTGAAGAAGTTAGAATCTGAGTGTGAAACCAAAGCGAATGAGGCAAAAGTTGCCCAGGCTGAAGCAGAGGCTGTTAGGAAACAGTCAGAAGGCTTCCTTCTAGAGTATGATCGCTTGCTGGCAGACAATCAAAACCTTCATAGTCAGTTGCAATCAATTGACCAAAATTTATCAGAATCTGAAGGCAAGAAGAATATGTAAACAACCTGCGAAAGAACAAATTTCCTTACTTCCAAGCTATGTAGATTAAGGAAAGGAAGAGTGATTTTGTGGGACAGGGTTAGTTTGTGTATACAATGGACTTGTTATATGATTTTCCTATGACTTGGCTTTTTATTTAGTTTGTATTTCACATGCCCTATACCCTAACCTACCCTATGATGAGTTTGTTTTGCAGTACTTTGATTTACCATATGTTGAGCTTTTAGCATTTTGAAATTAACACTAAGCTTCTGATCTCTATCCTACTTCATCTGTGGGAAGGATTGCCCATGGGGAATTATATAATGGGGATTCTACAAGCTGCTACTTTGTCCTGCAGATTTTTTAAGTTGAAGCACTTGTCCAGCTAATTTCATAATTGCTATCCGTGAGAATTCCAAGTAGTTATGTACTTACAAGTTGAATTCACTTGGCAGAGGTAAAATTGTGTGCACCTTTGGCTTTGAGTTTTGCAGAAACCTATAAACTTATCAGGAATCAGGAAATTATAAACACAGACGAACCTGGCTGATGTTTTATCGTCTTCTAATGTTTTTAGTAAACGGTAGGTCATTCAAGTTCTGCGGCTGGGCCCGGATTTTTTGAAAAGTTATTCACATGGTAATTCTGTATGTTGCAGCTTGCTGGGGTGGGGATCTATTTAGGGACCATACAGGAAAACTGGTTGAGGATAATATTTTGGCAGCACGGCATACTCAAGTCCGGGTCAGGAGCTGTGTATGATCGCAATATTAAGAGTCTAGTGTAGCCTATCACTTTGCATTATAATTTTTATCAGATTTTGGGTCTGCTAAAGTGCCTCAGCTAGCTCATTCTATCGTGAACTATATCCTTTTTGTGAAACATTTCAAGTTTTTGCATCTCTCTTTAGTCATCTAATGAAACAAGAATTTCAGCCGGGCAGTCAATCAAGCTGTGTGAGAGCTCGATAATATTACTTGAGTTCAATATATTGGGACTATCCAGATGTGGATAATTTCTCTCCTGGAACTGGTCATGTCTCTTTAGTAGGTGCTGATTGATGTTGTCTGATATTCTATTCAGTGTCTTTCATGATTGAGAAAATTTGTAATCCAATACGTGCTGCTAATGTAAATCTTTGGCTTAGGTGGTGACTGTGATGGTGACAAAAAGATGGATTACTTGAAACTTCTCTATAGAGCATGTTACAGATTCTTTATCTGGTGGTCGCATGATGGAAACTTAGTAGCTATATTTTGGCAATCAATCTCTTCTTTAATTCCTATACAACTTCCGTAAAAATATTTCTTTTGCAGTTACAAGGACTTCATGTTTGTCTAGGCAAAACAATATTTGTAACGTCAATACTAAAGCAAGACAACAATAGTAATAATTATAAACCGGTGCCCTCTCTTCTGTCTCTCTCTTATGCTATCTCATTGATTCTCATCCTTTATTTCACCTTGTTATGTGATGTTTAGTGAGATTGATTTCAGACTAATTAGAAGGAAATGATTATGGTGCTGATGATGGTAATGATAACTGTAGCCAAGGCAAAGCTAAGCCAAGAAACCAGCATATGATAGGATCCTGTCTATACTCTTGCATTTTCAACCATAGAGGGTTATGGTTCAGGATAAAAATGGCAATTATTTGGCAGAAAATTGTGGTAGATTCTGCCAAACAACAGAAGGAAAAAGATCTTGGCTTTTCTAACATGATCTACATATACAGCCCCAGTTTATCTCATCCCTTGTATGCTCTTCTAAAATTCATGTTGTGATTAGGAGTGATTCTGATAGTTTTAGATATTGTATGGTTTCTTTGCTCTCTTTTCTTTTCTCTTCTTTTTCTTTTTTTTTGGTAATTAGTGATTATGATGTGGATCTAGCAATGCATTTTAGGACATATATACTTGTCATATATATGAGAGATTAGATTCTTGACTGATCAGAATATGGCCCTTTAGAGGCAACAAACTCACGTGAATCAAACAGGACAATTATGTCACCTAGCAAACACTTTGTTTCCATCAAAAATCAACCACAAATGTCGATAGTGAAACACCAACAATATAAATAGTACTAGTGTAACAGCAACAAGGGGTGTCGGCAGTTGCTTGGATTTTTGCAAGAAAATCTTTTTGACAGTGGGAAATTTTTAGCGAGGAATGGGAAATGGGACACAGAGGGAGTCGAACTCAAGTCCGGTGTGAACCAGAACCACCACAAAGGGAGAAAACCACTTGCTCTACCCAGTGATTCTCTTTTGCAAGAACATCAAGCTGTCTCATCATACATTGTTGCAACTTGCAACAGAATTGTCGGCTTTTTCAAATAAGAAGTTGACGTTTGTGGAATTCAGGATAAGCTCTAGTTATTCCAACCAAAAGCTAACTCACTTTCTTTCCTCACTGACTAGATCTAAGAATGGGGAAAACGAAAGAATTGAAATTGCTATGCATCTTGCTGCTTTTCTTAGTATCAGTTACTGCCAACAGAAGTAGCTCATCTCAGAACCAGAGTCTGGAGATTCAAACCCACTTGAAGAACTTGAACAAGCCTGCAGTCAGATCCATCAAGGTCACTTGCATTTTCTTCTTTATCATGACATTATTAGCTTCAATATATTCCTAGTCTAACTGTTGAATTTGAACAGAGTCCAGATGGAGATATAATTGACTGTGTACGAATTGCTCATCAACATGCTTTCGATCACCCGTTACTCAAAAACCATACAATTCAGGTGAAACCTTGTTTTTTTCCTTTGGCTGACCGAGTTTATGTACATATGTATCAATTCTTGTATTTTCATTTTGTAGATGAGACCGACTTTTTACCCTGAAGATCTTTTTGGACAAAACAAAGCCTCCTCCAAATCCAAGCAACAATCAAAACCTGTTAGCCAGCTGTGGCAGTTGAATGGAAGATGCCCAAGAGGCACTGTTCCCATTAGGAGAACTAAACAAGATGACGTGTTAAGAGCAAGCTCTGTCCAAACATTTGGAAAAAAGGTGCTACGAACCATTCCTCAACCAAGTTCTGCAGGTCCTAATCTTCTCACTCAAAGTGCCCATCAGGTACCGTACTCCTGTAATTTCACTTTGTTGCATTTACTTCTCATTAAGAAAAGCTGCATATATAAGTTGGAGTCTCTATCTAGCATGCAATTGCATACGTGGAAGGAGACAAGTATTATGGGGCCAAGGCAACCATAAACGTTTGGGAACCCAAAATCCAACAGCCTAATGAATTCAGTCTGTCTCAAATCTGGATCTTGGGAGGTTCTTTTGGGGAAGATCTCAATAGCATTGAAGCTGGTTGGCAGGTAATCAAATCTTTATCTATACATATAAAATTTTGTCTATCCAAATTTCTATATATCTATGGCTAGCTTAATTAATTCTTGTTGGTCTGATCTGATGAACAGGTCAGTCCGGATCTGTATGGAGACAACAATACGAGGCTCTTCACTTATTGGACTGTGAGACTTTGTGTTACTGAGTTGTTTTATGCAGTTGAATTTATAGTGCTGTCTTGATACCTATTTGGGTGTCTTCTGTTATGTGGACTTACAACACAGAGTGATGCCTATCAAGCAACTGGTTGCTATAATCTTCTATGCTCGGGCTTCATTCAGATCAACCGTCAAATAGCAATGGGAGCAAGCATCTATCCTGTGTCTAGCTACCGTAGTTCCCAATACGAGATCACAATACTTGTCTGGAAAGTAGGTTGTTCTTGTTTAATTATTGGTATGCATACGCAGGGTATTTATGCATGCACGCTATATACATATATACGTATAAAATTTTTAAAATTTAAACTTGTAGGACCCTGAAGAAGGTAACTGGTGGATGCAATTTGGAAATGAGCATGTGTTGGGGTATTGGCCAGGCTTCCTCTTTCCCTACTTGTCTGACAGTGCATCGATGATTGAGTGGGGAGGAGAGATCGTTAACTTTGTATCTGATGGACAACACACCTCCACACAAATGGGCAGCGGCCATTTCCCTCAAGAAGGCTATGGCAGGGCCAGTTACTTCAAGAATATTCAAATTGTTGATGGATCCAACAAACTCCGGATTCCTAAGGCAATCGCCACATTCACTGAGCAAGCTAAGTGCTATGATGTAAAAACTGGCAAGGCAGGCAATTGGGGCTCCTACTTTTACTTTGGGGGTCCTGGGCGAAATCCTGATTGCCCTTAATTCTAAATGTCAAAATTTTCTTTGACATTAATATTGTTAAAATCAATCTCTCTAATTTATTTATTTTTGTCTTTTGATTCTCACGTCCGAACGGACCAAGTATACACCGCTTGCAACTGTAGGATAACCCTTTGGCATTATAGGCATAGCCAGGCATCATCATCATCATCCGTCTGCCCGTGTCTGTACTTGTGTGTAGGACCACACATTTAAAATACAAGAAAGTATTTTATCTTATAAATTATATATTAAAAAGATAATTTATTTTATAAATTATTAAAATATTTTTAATAAAATTATTTTTTATATTATTTTATTAAAAATATTTTAATAAATTCGTAAGACAAATAAAACTTTTTTAATGTATAACTCAAAGGATAAAACTTGAATCCTTTTAACATACAGAGACATAAAGGAGAAGGCAAGAAAGTGCTGGAAGCCAACGGTAATTAAGAATCCCCAGTAGATATAATAGATAGCGAACTAGTTGGTGGGTTTCAGTTTATTATATAGGAGTTTGTTATATAGGAGTAATTAGTAGTACAAAATAGACACATGAAGAACAGAGTTGTTTGGATAGCTTAATATGAAAATCATAATTAATTAAGATACAATGCATATACATGAAGCAATACAAATACAATATAGGTAATCAGACTAATCCAACCAAAACAACCATGTAGGTAGCTTCTAATAAAGCGGGGAACCATCCATTAATTAATGGTAAATAATTAATTGGTAACAGCACCAATTAATTCAATTCCCCTGAAATTAATTAATTACTATGATTTCTCGTTCTTTTCTTTCTTTTGGACTTACTTTCTCCTCGAGTCCATTCCTTTTCCTATTCAGGCAGGGATGGAAATGAACATCACGTTGAATGGCTCCGGCGCCGGAGAATATCAAATAACAAAAACAAATGACTTTGTGGAAGCATGTTATTTAACAAATATGAGCAATGGGGTATGGGAAAGTGGAAGCGCCCTCACCACATCTCTCCCTTTCTTACTCACCCAACTTTTCGTTGTTCTTTTCCTCGATCGCATCCTCTTATCCATCCTTAAACCTTTACACCAACCTCGAATTGTCGCCCACATCACCGTAAGTGCAGTTTTTTTTTTCCTAATTTTTTCAAAATGCGTACATCTTATATACATATATATAATATAATTTGTTTGTTAATAATCAATGATTTATGTAATGTAATTTAATTAATCGAATTAAATATTATTCTTGCATGCAAGCAAATGAAGTTGCCAGCTCGATCTAGGAAGGAAGGAATCAATCACCAACGAAAGAGAATTACTAGCTGGTAATTAATAGAAATAATTAATTACTTAATTAATGTGCTTGCAGTGCGGTGTATTGCTAGGTCCAACTTTCTTTGGAGAAACCGATCTCTCTCGGAGCTATGTCATCCCTTACAAAACCACAATGGTGTTAGAGACTTTCGCAAACCTGGCACTCGTATATTACATGTTCCTCGTCGGACTAGAGATGGACTTCTCGCTTATCTTGGGTTGCGGTACTAAGCCGCTCACCTTTGCCATTGCTGGAATTTTGCTTCCGCTTGGGGTCGGTTTTGGCTTATTCTTCCTAGCACTGAGTCACTCACATGACTTTGACACCGGAGGTTCAATGTTCTGGGCCATAGTCCTCACCTCCACCAACTTCCCGGATCTTGCTCGAGTTCTTGCCAACCTCAAGCTCTTGCAATCAGACATTGGGAGAACGGCAATGTGTTCCGCCATTATAAGTGACCTCTGCTCTTGGCTTCTTCTTGTAGTAGCAATATCAATTCTCAACACAAGCAAATATTACGCATTGCTCTCCACCACCATCTTCGTCCTAGTCAGCGTCTTCCTAATCCGCCCTGCTCTATCGTGGCTAATCTGTTGCACATCCAAAGGGGAGCAGGGCAATATTTATATCACCGATAACCATGTATGGTTCATTCTGGCAGGAATCGTGCTCTTTGGATTCATTACCGACGCATGTGGCTCCCATTCTATTTTTGGGGCTTTCATGTTTGGAGTGATCATGCCACAGGAGTACGAGCACGAACACGGGAACATGATTGGAAGCACAGTTATAGAGAAGCTTGATCATTTTGTAACGGGGATCCTGATGCCTCTCTTCTTTTTAGTCAGTGGATTACGATCTGATGTTGCTTTTATGTTGAGCAAAACTCCTTGGACAATTGTGTTGCTAGTGGTAGTGGTGTCCTGTGCAGCCAAGATTGTGAGTGCTTTTCTTGTGTCTTTGCTATACAGGATGCCACCTCGAGAAGGTCTGGCTCTGGGATTGCTTATGAATACTAAAGGCGTATTAGCGCTCATAATCCTAAACACAGGAAGGAACATCAAGGCAGGTTAAATTCATTCTAAATTTATTATATACTGTAAATATTAATTAGTATAGTATTTCAGATTGAATTAATTTAGATTTTGATTATGTATCCATGTATATATGGACTTTTGCTAGTAGTACGTACAGTATTTAATTAATTAATGGACTGTCATCAGAAGCTGATCCATCAGTACTTTCTTTTCACACCTGCATGCAGGCTTTGAACAACCAGTCTTTTCCCTTAATGGTGCTTTCTCTACTGGTAATGTCATCCCTAGTAGAACCTATCCTCGCTTACAGTTACCAGCCAAAGCATCTTGTGAATTACAGGAATAGGACAATCCAAAGAGCAACTACGGAGCTACGAATCCTGGCGTGTGTCCATTCCATCCGCAACGTTTCTGGCATACTAAGCCTTCTTAACCTTTCTAACGCCACCAAACAATCCCCTCTCTGCATCTTTTCCGTGCACCTTGTGGAGCTCACTGGACGAGCTAGCACTGCAGTGCTAATTGTGCATGACGAGTTCAAGCCTACCAACAACCGCACCAAAACAGAGACGGGCCAAATCAACATTGCCTTTGATAACTTCGAGAAGAAAAACGCGGCGGTTACACTGCGCACGATCACTGCTCTGTCCCCTTATGCCACCATGCATGTGGATGTTTGCAGCCTCGCGGAAGACAAGCGTGTGGCTCTGATCATCCTGCCCTTTCACAAGCAGATGAACACCGATGGTAGGATGGGGAACACCAACTCTACTTTTGCCGATGTCAACCATAACGTGTTAATGAATGCACCCTGTTCTGTGGGCATATTGGTTGATCGAGGGTTGGGCTCAAAACATGTGGACTCACAGCACGGCCAGCAGCAGGTTGCAGAGCAAATTGCCATGTTATTCATCGGTGGGCCAGATGACCGTGAGGCATTGGCTTATGCTTGGAGAATGGCAGGGCATCCCAATGTAAGGCTAACGGTAGTAAGATTTATTCTTAGGAAAGATGCTGCAATGATGGTTGAGGAGAGGGAAAAAAAGATGGATGATGAGTACATATACGAGTTCAAGTTCAAGACCATGCAGAATAGTTCCATCAATTACATGGAGAAAGTGGTAAAAAATAACCAAGAGACAATAGCAGCAATAAGAACAATGGGTGATGTGTATGATTTATACGTAGTAGGAAGAGGGAAAGGAGTAAAATCACCCTCGACGCTGGAGCTCTCAAATTGGAGCATCTGCCCTGAGTTGGGAATAATAGGGGATATATTAGGGTCTTCTAACTTTGCATTACATGCATCCGTGCTAGTAGTGCAGCAATACAGCCATGGATCCACAATGACTCTCAATCTGTCAAACAGAAGCAATAATGATGATAGTGATCAAGACGAGGGCTATCAATCATGATCACAAAGCAAGATCTCGGGCTTAATTATAAATATAATATATATCCTACTGCGTTGTGCAGTAGGTAGAGGTCATAGAGAGAAGAGTTTGCATAAGTAAAGCCCAGAATCTTATTCCTCACATTGAAGAAGATATAATGCAAAATTAAATAGCACTTTCAGTCTTGAACACTGGCTGATGAACTCTTCTGTTTCTTTTTTGAACTGAACTCTTCTGTTTCTCTCTAGCCATATACGGTAAACAGCCCATCCCATGCCAATTTGATTAAAGATGGTAAGCAGTGATTTTCTTCTAATCTTTTTCCCCAGCCAAGTTAACAAAACCCTACCAACTGCCAAGAATTAATCCAAAAAAAACCGTATCACTGAGCTTAATACTCTTTTAATAAACTTTTATTAATGGTTAGCGGCTAGTATAAATAACTTTTTAATTGTTAAATAACAACGTTTTATTCAAAATTTTCACTAAAAAAAGTGAAATAGGACAGTTGGCAAATCTTTTAAACTAGTGCTTTTTTCTTATATAAAAAAAAAAAAAAAAAACTAGTGCTTGCTTCTTCTTTTTTTTCTTTCCTTTTTTTTGTCTTTTTTTTTTCCTTTCTGAAAGCCAGACCTTTTTAATAACTCTCACTCTAAAGATCTATTTGATTTAATGATTATTTTATTAGAAAAATTTGTACTAAAAAAGCATTATACCAAATTAAAATAAAAAAAATTATATTTAAAGTTACTAAATTTTATAATGAAATTTTATTAGAATT